>JBBPJJ010001106.1:0-11391 GCA_038088635.1 Veloboletus limbatus
ACAACAACAAACAGCCTCTGTATGATTGAGATCCAGTATGTTATGGCAAAAGTCCAAAAACTGTTACAATGGTGTTCCTGTTTTAAAACAGTCATATCTTTGCAACCCCTAGGCCACATCACATGACACAGGGACCGATTTGTAGCCAAGGGTTTGTACTTTGTTTGGTCTCACCAAAGCGAAGCGATATTCCCACAGGTGGTTGCAGGGCGCTTCGCGCCCCGGTTTGGGGTTAGTTATTGTAACGCTTTTTGGAGTCACTGTATCAGATCTGTGATTAACAGCAAAGGGTAAGCGTCCCGAATGGTTTGGTCGTTGAGATACTGATAGTCCTGGCATGGGCAGAGTTTTCCATCCTTCTTTTTGATGAAGAAAAAGGGTGAAGCTTGCGGGGAGTTTGAGGGGCGGATCTTTCCACTTTTAAGGTGTTCATTGATGAAGTCATTGGCTGCTTTGGTTTCGTCAGTAGACAATGGATATAATTTAACGATTTTGGGGTTAAAGGAATCTTTTAGGTTGATCGCATGATCATATGGTTGGGTCGGAGGTAATACTCTGGCTGCTACCTCGGAAAACACCTCTTGATATTCTTTGTATTCAGTTGGAAGGGTTACCTTTGGTTTGTTGGATAGGTTTTGAATGGCCAGATCTGTCGATGTCATATAAGCTTTTACCATGGCTGGGGATATGCACTTTGGGGTTAGATATCGTTTATCGCCTTTTATGACGCAATTGATGCAGTACGATTTTACCGCTTTATTAATAAAATCTTCGGGTCGAAGGAAGTCCTTGTTGTTGGTTTCGAGGTAGTCATAGAGTCGTTTGTCATATTCTTGAGTAATTGACGCATGACGTACAGGATGGGGTTCGATCTTATAATATCTGGGTGCCTGATGCTTTGCCTTGATCGATTCCTGAATTTCGGCATTCAAATGGCTTGTTTGGTCGGAATGTTGTTTGAACGATATGTGGTTCTGGGTCCAGTCGATGGCTGGATTTTCCTGTTGAAGCCAGGGAAATCCTAGGATGAGGCGATTGTTTCCGCATCCCATTACGTGGAAGAGAGCCTTGGTGGTCATCTGTCCGATAGTGACATAAAGTTTTGTAGTGAAGTGAATAGTTCCTTTGACGTTTAAGGAACCGTCTACGTTTTTAATGGGAATCGGGGATGGCAATCTTGTACAAGGGATTCGGTGTTTTCGGATGAATCCCCAGTCAAGGCAGTTGATGTGCGCTCCTGAGTCTATTAGAGCGATGGTGGCGACGGTTTTCTTGATACTCGTGGGAATGGATAGGGTGACGGAAACAAATAATGATTTCTTGGATCTGGACCATACAGGCGAGTACCTAGCGTTAAGGGGAGAGACTGACGTCGTTACAGGCTCTCCTTTTAAAAAGACTGAACTTTGTTGTCAAGGATTTCATCATCTTCATCGTCGCATTCCATCAAGTCCGGGATTTCTCCCATCTCTTCTTCGTCAATCTTTTCTACAACTATGTCAACATCTTTCTGCCTCTTTTCCTTCCAAGTGGCTTTGACGTTGACGAAGCGGGTTTTGCATTTGCTGGCGGAGTGGCCGGAGAGACGACACTTGAAGCAAAGTCCTCATTCTTGGCATTCCTTGCGAGATTCGGGCATAAGTTTGGGGGGTCTGGTGATGGCAGCGGCGTCGACTTCCATGGCGTTGGGATCTTTTCGGGGAAAGGAGAAGGGTTGTGAGGTAGGGATGGAAGTAACGGAGGTACGTGCTTTTAACTCCTTGACCCTTTCCCAGGCAGTGCTGAACGATGCTGCATTTTCATACCATTTGTTGATGGAATCTGGAACGGGATCCATGGTCATGATACGCATCATCAGGCTCAAGGGGATGCCTGCTGAGTAGTACCCGATAAGGACATTGCTATCGGTGATCTGAGCTTGGGCCGCATTGGTTTGAAATTCGGTCGTGTATACAGTGAGGGACGGGGTGAAGACGCCTTTGATGAGGGTCATTCATTTGGTCGAGAGCCATCCGATTGCTTGATTAATTATATCGTGGTGTTTGAACGCTTTATTGAGTTTAGCGACAAATGAAGCCCAGGTTCCCATGTTCAAAGTTCCGTCGTTCTGTATGCAGCTAATGTGGAAGTTGGAGGCCCAGCTCTTAGCAGATCCTTTGGTCATGTAGGAAAGAGTAAATGCGATCTGCTTAGCTTCCGTATTGTAGATTTCGGAGTTGGTTGACAGATAGAACACGGCGCTGTTGAACCATCCGAGGTATTCGGTGTAGGAACCATTAAATTCGCTAGGAGTGTTGAGGCGAAGCTCCGTCGGTCTGGAAGTCATGACTGGGGCAATCGGAAGGGCGGTGGCGATAGGAGGTTGGACTGGGGTTACTGGGGAGGTTTCTTCGTCGCTTTGTAGGAATCCTAAGGGGTTTTCTTTGTCGTCGTCGTCGTCGTCGTCAGACGATTCTGGGATAACTGGGGGTGGTTGTTGAGGGTTTCTCCTCGACGCTCGGGGAGTGCTGGAGGATATGATGAAGATAGATACGGCTCACGATGATAGTGGCCGTGCAGAAGACAGCTTTGAGCTTTTGTTACGCGTGGACCAGGTAGGTTCACGCGTAGCCACAAGGGGGTTCTGCGACGTTGACTGTGCTAAAGCCTTCGTTGACGAAGCTTCAGAATGGCGACAAGAAAAGGGGTAGATATCCCCTTTGCTGGCTAAGATGATGACCGAAGGCAACGAGACAGAGAGCAGACTAAGAGTAGATTGCGGAGCTCAAAGCTGGGGTGTACAGGCTTTGTAGCGAGGTTTATATACTCTAAGATGTGCTAAATATGGGAATGACTCGTTGTGAGTCAGGCTGACTACTGCGGAGTCAGAGTACTAAATAGAAAAATGACTCATGATGAGTCGGAATGACTCGTTGAGGAGTCAGTGGGCTAAATACAGAAATGACTCATGATGAGTCAAAATGACTTGTTGAGGAGTCAGCAGCTAAGTGTAAGCAAATCGTGGCTATTTAGCGTTACTTGTGAATGAATTGAAAGAAAGGAAATGATCGGTTATGAGAACGAGAAGTAAAACGAGCAAGGAAAAGAAAAGGAAAAGAACAGATCGTAACAGTCCAAGGAAACAAGGGAAGGACCATGGGTATGGTCCAGACATGAGGATGAGGGGAGGACCGGGTAAGGTCTGAAGCGGAGATGAAGAATGACTCGGGTAAGCACAAGGTGGACATGTGGTGAGAAGCTGTAGCAAGGCGATGCTGAAATGGAAGCCACAGCAAAGCGATGCCAAAGGGGAAGCCTCGAGGTGAGCACGTGATGAGTATGTGGTGTGCTTACGGAATGAATCGGTAAGAGCATAGAAGGGTTATGCTTAATGGGTAGATGACTAGGAGCACGAGGAGGATCCAAAGGATAATGCCGAGGGCGATGTTGTAGACCGAGAATAGGGGTTCCTGTAAAAGGGTTAAGAGAAGGGGAAAAACGTAACACTGGTTCCATCCCCTCTAATGATGATAAAGCAACCACACCTTGCTCTCATCCTCACCCTATACCGGTTGCACCTGCATCTCCTTCAGGATCTGAGCATCTGCCTCTTGTGGAGCCTGCACCGGTTACTCCTCCTCATGCACCTCGTTCTCCTCCAGCTGTGCCTCCCACTCCTTGTCGTAGTGAGTGCCAACACTGCCCACCTACCAGGCTGGGCAACATCTATGGTAAACAATGCCATCCTCTACAGCAGCTCAAGGAGATTGAGTGTGATACCTGCTGGCAAGATATTGTCCAGCTGGGTCCCTCCGCCTTGTTACAATTTTCCCTTCTCTTAGCCCTTTTATGGGAACCCCTATTCTTGGTCTACAACATCGCCCTCAGCATTCTCCTTTGAATCCTCCTTGCGCTCCTCGTCATCTACCCATTAAGTGTAGCCCTTTTACGCTCTTACTGATTTGTTCCATAAGCATGCCTCATGATCATCACATGCTCACCTCAAGGCTTCCCTTTGGCACTGCCTTGCTGCGGCTTCCATACCATAGGCCTCGCACCTCATGCCCACCTCGTGTTTACTCAAGTCATCCTCATCTCTGCCTCAGACCTTACCCGGTCCTCCCCTTATCCTTGTGTCCGGACCATATCCATGGTCCTTCCCCGTTTCCTTGGACTTTGTTATGATTTCCCCTTTTCTTCACCCTTCTATGGGAACCCTTACTTTCAGTCTACAACGTCACTCTCGGCATCCTCCTCTGGATCCTCCTTGTGCTCCTCATCATCCATCCCCTCAGCGTCACCCTCCTGCGCTGTTACCGATTTGTGCTGTAAGCACTCCTTACCCTCCTCACGTGCTCACCTCGAGGCTTCCCCTCGAGCATTGCCTTGCTGTGGCTTCCATTCCAGCATTGCCTTGCTGTGGCTTCACTCATCACCTCTCACCACGTGCATCACCTCGTGCTTACCTGAATCACTCTTCATCTTCGCCTCGGACCTTGCCTGGTCGTCATCCCATCCTCGTGTCCAGACCATATCTGTGGTCCTCCCCTCGTTCCCTCGGACCTCATGGTCATCCCTTAGATCCCAGTTCCTAGATTCCGCCTCGTGCACCTCCTTGCCCCCTCCTCGTGCACCTCCTCGGCTTTACCCGAGTCCTCGTGTTCCATCCCTGTTCCTATTGACTCACTCAACATGAGTCATCCTTCCTTTCTTGTCTTGTCCCTGATCTCCTTTTCCATTCGTAGAATACCTATGCTCGCATAGCCCACTTCCTGTGCTCCCATATATATCCTATGACTCCCTTTGACTCCCCTTGACTCAGCCTGACTCACACCGAGTCATACCGCATAGCCTACCACCGGTGCGGTACTCATTCCCACACAGCCCTTGACTGGTGCTGTTCTCCTTTCCCTTTCTTGTACATGGTCCGTGCTTCATACCTTAGACTATGTAAACCCTAGTAGCACGATCCATGTACTCTAATCTTGATCTCCCTGGACTTAGCCTAGTTCCTAATCCTAGATCTTGCAATCCACTTCCTTCGCTGATTCTGCGTTCGATCCAGTATACAACTCCTTGGTTGACACTCTGCATGTGCAACCTTCATCTCCACGTACACCAATCGACAGCATTGGCCAAGGCCCTTGTCCTTGTCCTCAACCCACCAGGGCTACGCGCATACCTACCCGGTCCATGCGTAACAGACTTCATGGTCACTCCTCAGATCCCCGTCTCTAGATCCCACCTCGTGCACCTCCTCGCTCCCTCTTTGTGCATCCCCTCGGCCTGACCCGAGTCCTCATATCCAAGTCCCCGCCTTCCCGGCTCCCATTAACTCATCCAATATGAGTCATCGCCCCTGCCTCTGACTCATATTGAGTCTGCTCCTTTCTCTTCCCACTTCTTTGATCCCTTCCTTCCTATCTTAGAATACCTATGCTTCCACATGCATAGCCTTCTTGCACAGCCTACTTCCTGTGCTTCCTTTCTTGTATTCTTTGACTCACTCTTGCACAGCCCATGACTGGTGCTGTACTCCTTCTCATACAGCCCTTGACTTGTGCTGTCCTCTTTTCCCTTTCTTGTACATGGTCTGTGCTCCATACCCTTAGCTATATAAACCCTAGTAGCACGTCCCATGTACTCTAATCTTGATCTCCCTGGACCTACTCCTTAGTCCGCGATCTATCCTTGTCCTTAGTACTCTTGCCAATCTTAGCTCCTTCGCTGATTCCGCGCTCGACCCAGCATATGATCCCTTGGCTGGCACTCTACGTGTGCAGCCTTTGTCATCGCATACGCCATGGACAGCATTGGCCAAGGACCCCTCCTCATCCTCCTTGACCCCTCAGGGCTACGTGCATGCTTACCCAAGCCCACACGTAACACACCTCCCCTAATCCCTTTGTCAATGCTCCGGCCCGGAGCTAAGCCCTCTGTGGTGCCTGATGAAGCCGACTCTGAGGATCTCGTCGAACGCCTCATTCAGGCAGGAGGAGTCTGAAGATGAGCTGGCCCAATTCTTACTCGATCACGCCATCTCTATGGATGATCACCACTATGCATCAGTAAATTATTACAAATGGTCATATCATGATATCCTTAAGCTGCCATCGGATGAACAATCCCTTTGGCATAAGGCTTGTGAGACCGAGCCTCAAATGCTCAAAGACCAAAAGGTCTATCAGATTGTTGATCGCCCCACTCACCCTAAGGTGATCAAAGACTGATGGGTTTTCAATGTCAAACCTGATGGCTGTAAATGCGCCAGATTGGTCACCAAAGGGTTCTCCCAAGTGGAAGGCATTGATTTTGATCAGATCTTTTCCCCAGTAGTATGATTCGAAACTGTCCGATGCATGCTCACACTCACTCCACTTGAGTCATGGTATATTACTGGACTAGATGTACGATCTACCTACCTCTACAGTGAACTGGAAGAGGAACTCTACATGGAGTTTTCTGAGGGTTTCCTGCCCCCTCATCTCAAAGGCAAGGTCCTATGACTCCTGTGTGCAATCTATGGCTTGAAACAAGCTGGACTCATCTGGTGGAAAACACTGGATAAGTCTATGAAGGAGCTGAGATTTATCCACCTGCACTTCAATGCTGGACTATTCCTCTATCAAGTCAGTAAAACATTTGTGCTCGCAATCATCTATGTTGATGATGCCCTCTTCTGTGGACCAGACCAAGCTTTAGTAGATAAGCTCAAGGCCGCATTTATGAAGAAGCGGGAATGTCATGATCTTGGGGAACCTCATGAATGCCTTTGAATAGCAATCAAGCGAGATGGCTGGAAAATACTCCTGGGCCAACAAGAATACCTCGCTAAAGTACTTGAACATTGTGGCATGGCAAACACTATGCCTGCCTACATGCTACTCCCTCCTAGCTACTATTTAGAGAAGAACGATGCCCCTATCGATCCTGCATTGCAGATGCACTTCCAGCAGGTCATTGGCTCATTACTGTACGGTCTGTACCTTATGATTGGCACTCAACCCAATATCGCGCACATGGTTGACACTCTCACCCATGCATCTGCGAATCCGTCACAAGCACATCTCAATAAGGCCCTGCACATTTGCCAGTACCTTGTCAGCACACGAAGCTACATGCTTATGTATAATGGCTCACTGGATAAGGGACTCTATGCCTGCACTGACTCCAATTTGGGTCAAGATCATCTCACCTGCCATTCCCAAACTGGGTACTATATGAAATTGGTGGATTGTGTGTTTTTGTGGAACTCACACTTACAAAAAACCACCGCCCTGTTATCCACCGAGGTAGAATACATGGCTCTAAGTGATGGTACTTGCCAAGCTATCTGGATCTGCCAGATGATGAAGGAACTCAATTTTAACCTTGGTCTCATTCCCATCTATGGCAACAATCAGGGGTCACTCTTTATCGTGCAAAACCCCATGCCTAAGAAATGGTCAAAGCACATCCAGATTCGGTATCATTTCGTGTGGACATAGTAATGAATACCAAGAATGTTGAGCTACTCTATATCCATGGAACTGACAACCCGGCGGATATGTTCACCAAGAACCTTGTTTGCATCACGTTTGAGAAATTCTGCTCACAACTTGGTCTTGTTTTCTCCAACAGCGTTTAAATCCACTATGTCCTCTTCTTTTGGTGCTTTCTGTACTACATACACCAAGGGGGAGTGCTGAAAACATATCATACTCCTATCTGATGCTTAGTAATAAGCTTAGTAAGATACCTGCCTGTACACTATATAAGCAGGAGCTGAGTATGAATAACATTAGCTGATCTACAATCATTTTTGACTCTTAACCATCACCATCCCTCTCAAGTATATAAGACTTGTCTGCATCACTCTTCCCAGCTCCCTGCAAAGGAAGCATGCCATTGCAACAAATATGTTCTCGTCCAATAATAAGTCTTTGGTATTCTATATGAGAAGCATCAAAAAGCCATTTGGAGAGCTTCAGAGATAGGTTGTGCTCTTGCAGGCAATGTAGAACATGTTGGGTACACTCATGTTGGAGTTCAAGGTCATATTTAGTGTGAATGCCAATGTCATCCATATAGATTTTTAGCCATCATTCTGTAATCATATTAGCAAAGATGTGATTCATGAAGGCTTTGAAAGTGGAAGTAGCATTGGAAAAGCCAAAAAAGAATTACTATGGGCTCATAAAGCCCCAAGCGTGTGATGAAAGCTGCATTCCATTGATCACTCTCACATAGTCAAATATTGTTGTATCTCAATTGGACATCAAACTTGGTAAACAGGGTGGAATCCTTCATGTCATTGATAAGCTCCAAAATGAGAGAAAGGGGATAGGCATTGTGAACAGTATGGGAGTTGAGGTATCAATAGTCTTGGCATGGGCAAAGTGAACCATCTTTCTTGAACATGAAGAAAAGGGGAGGCTTGAGGGGATTTGGAAGGAACAATACAACTAGTCTGGTCTTCAGATTTTCTTTGATAAACTCTTTACATGCTTGGTGTTTCACTGAGTTGAGAGGGTAAACCTTGGCAATCTTTGGAATGAAAAAGGTCTTGAGGTCTATGGAGTGGTCAAACTTCAAAGGATTAGTGAGGGGATAAAGTGCTGAATATCTTCTCAAAGAAAATGTTAGTGAATTTCAAGCACCAAGATGGGAGTTGGACAAAAAGAGGGCCAGTTTGTTGTGCCAGGGACATGAACAAGAAAATCTTATCATTATGTGTTGGGTAGCAATCTTCATCCTCATCTTGATAGGATAGACTCTCTCTCACAAAGAGGTACAATGGTATCCTAAAGAGTGAGGAAATTGGTCTTCCAATTGATCTGTGGGTTCTGTTTCTTGAGCCAAGGAGTTCCTAAGATAATGTGAGAAGAACCAAGAGAAGTGACTAAAAAGGTGATTCAGTCTTTGTTTTCTGAGAAAAGGATAGTGGTTGAGATAGAGTATTTAATAGTTCCTTTGTAGTTGGTGGTTCCGTCAACATTGTTAGCAATGAGGGGTTGTGGGAGATGGCAAATGGTGGAACAAAGTTTGGGCACTAAGGAGGTGTTGATGAAGTTGTTAGTTGCTCCAAAATCAACAAGAGCAGTAGTGACAACACTTTAAGATCCAGCTAGCAGGTGAACAGGGAGATTCAGAGTTCATTCATTTCACAGTCCTACTAATACAGCTGAAATATCTAGGGAAGAAGACATCATTTCAACTTTCCTTATTGAAACTCCTTTGAGGGCTCTTTCTCTGTAGTTTTTTTGAAGTATAACTTCAAGGCGTGCAGGATTTCTTCTTTGTTCTTGTTAGAGGAGTAAAGGCTATTGACGTAGTTGTTGAGAGCAGAGGGAGTCTTGGAAGTTGAGGCTTGTGGGGGAGTAGGGGCAGTAGTGGTCTCACAGATTTGTTGAGGACAAGTTGTCATTGCAGAAAATGCTTTGAAATCCTGGGCATTGTGTCCTTTCTTTCAGCAATGAAATCACAGCCCTTCCTTGAAACAATGAGCTCACTCAGCAGGGGTGAGTTTGGCAACTTTGATAATGTCAACATCCATGGCATTTGGATCAGGAGTTGAGGTTGTGGTGTGGTTTCAAGAGGAAAACAATAAAGGGTCTTGCTATTCCTTCCAAAGAGCAGTGATTCAGGCTTTCTGAGCATGGAAGGTCTTGGCTTTGATGATTCATTTGGTGATGGTGGTGGAGACTGTTATGCAAAGTGTACCAATGGAAACAGATGTATCTGCACGAGTAGCGTCTCTATCACAAAGTGGGTGCATGCAAATGATAGCTAAAGTGCTTGCTATGCAAAAGCAAGACTAGAATACAGACTTAGGGCTGAAGGGACTGAGACTGAGGGACTAAGAATGATCCAAGAGATATGCTGGATTGCATAGACCAAGAATACAGAAATGATACTAGAGCTACTTGTCTAAATAGTGAGCAACATGTAAGTGTAGAAGGATATGAAATGAAATAGAACAAATGACTAATCATGGAAGGCTGTGGAATATGAGAGAATCGGACAAAAGGTTAGACTGTGTAATAAAGATGCACAAGGTTGTTCTGAGAGAAGAGAAGAAAGTGATGGTATTTGTACATAAATAAGCCAGGGACAACAGAAGAATGAGGTTGAGGAACAGAAAGAAAATACAATGGATATTGAAGGGGAAATTTTGTAACAGGTACTGGGGTCATAGTGAGAATCATAGTAGAGAGTTGTTGGTCCAACTCAAGGGAAAATTGATTGATAAGAATAACTTCATCAGTGATTCCTGCTTTTACAGCAAGGTTTTGGAAATCAGTGATATATTTCTGGAAACCACCATTGGTCTTCCCAGGGGATAGCTTGGCAAGGAGTGGCTTCAATGTCAAAAGGGTAGAACATGGACTTGAAGTTATCCACAAACTTTTCAAAAGTTTTCTCTTTAGCATCAATAGAAAAGTCTGCCATGCGATCATACCACATTTTGGAGAAGGAAATGCCTCATCTCTTGCTCATCTTGCAGAGGTTCTGTTACGATTTCCCCTATTCTTACTCCTTTTACGGGAACCACCCCTAACTTCGGTCTACAACGTCGCCCTCGGCATACTCCTTTGGATCCTCCTCGTGCTCCTCGTGCTGTACCCACTGAGTACAGCCTTCCTCCGCTTGTTCCGGCTCATTCCTTAAGCACACCTCGTGATCATCACGTGCTCACCTCAAGGCTTCCCTTTAGCATCGCTTTGCTGTGGCTTCCATTCCAGCATCGCCTTGCTGCGGCTTCCTTTCACAGCCTCACACCACGAGTTCCCCTCGTGCTTACCCGAGTCATCCTTATTCTCGCTCCGGACTTTACCCTCGGTCCTTCCCTTGTCCTCATGTCCGGACCATATCCGTGGTCCTCCCTTGTTCCCTCGGACCTCATGGTCATTTCTAGGTCCCCATCTCAGATCCTGCCTCATGCACACCTCATCTCTTCCTCGTGCATTCCCTCGGCCTAACCCAAGTCCTCCTATACCGTCCTTGCCTTTCCGGCTCACATTGACTCACTCAACATGAGTCATCGCCTCTGTCTCTGACTCACATTGAGTCCGCCTCCTTTCCTCTTTACTTCTTTGGTCTTCCCTTCCTTTCATAGAATACCCTCAGCCCTATGCTCTCATGCGCATAGCCTCGGCTTCTCTTCTCGCACAGCCTATTTCCTGTGCTTTCCTTTCTTAGTCTCTTCTCTCCATTTCCTTCGTATTCTATGACATTCCTTTGCACAGCCCATGACCAGTGCTGTCCTCATTCCACACAGCCCTTGACTGATGCTGTTCTCTCTTTCCTTTCTTGACATGGTCCGTGCCCCTTACCTTACGCTATATAAACCCTAGTAGCACGTACCATGTTCTCTATTCTTGATCTCCCTGGGTTTACTCCTAGTTCCCTGGATCTTCCCTTGTATCCTAG
>JBBPJJ010001110.1:0-11339 GCA_038088635.1 Veloboletus limbatus
CTGTCGCATGCCTTGTGGCCGCGTCCTCCGCGTCTTCGACGGGTACCGGGAGCCTCTTGGGCTTCGTGCACTGTCACCTGTGGTGCAGCGTCATACCGGTTAACTGGTGTTTGGATTTGCTGTAGGGCAGTCTTAGCGGTAGACTTGTTGTAACACTCGAGTAGTTGTGAATACCACTCATGTGCAGTATCACTGTCGAATTTGTCATGGACGATTGATGGGGTGGTCGTGACTAGAATATATTGTGCTTCCGTGCCGTTGAGATGGCTAAGTAGGCCTAGACATTTTGCTGCGTGAATTAGCTTTGCATGGTAGTCCAACCAGTTTCGTCCATCGAAAGCTAAGTCCGGTACGAGAATTTCTCGCCTATTGACTTTCATCGAATAAGGCATTCTCGGGTCTGGTGAATGGTCTACTGAGCACAGGCGGGGCTCATAACCTGTAGAATACTTTAGTAGTCACTAAAGTAAGTAAGTACCGTATGAATGAAGGTTCTAAATAGTCGGGCTTAGGTATGCCCGTGGCTGTACTACCGTACTGTATGGAATGTTCCAACACGTTCTACATAGCCGTCCATTTTACTACCACATGCTACACACTCTATATAGTGTTGAACACGCTATCTTATAGCTGCTTCTAGCTCCTATTCTATTCATCTATTCTAGCATACTTATTTAGCTTAGCTTATATAATTACTTGCGCATGTATATAAGATTCAGACTCAACGTCTGAGTTTGAATTAACTCTTGAACCACAACCATTATCACTTGCCTCAACTGCAACCAGTTCAGCAAACACTTATGGTGAGTAGCCACTAAATAGCCTCTATGTTGTATGTTGTCAAACATATAGCACTCTAGACTACCTGCGTTCCTGAACTAACATAATGAGTGGTGAAACTTTTAAGATCTAAGGTTCAAGCTAGAGTGACAGAGTCAAAGACTATGTCAAATGTAAGTAAGTAATCTAAGTAGAGAAAAACATAGTGTCTCACCTCAGTCTCGAGTAGCAAGTACTGGACTGAGGTGCAACATGAAAAAGTCTGCACAACTAAGTTCATGATTACATAATCCATCCTTGACATGCTCTAAGATAAGAATACATCAAAAACATAACAGAAACATATATGTTAAGTGCAACTGAGTACAGCAGAGATTTCCATTTGGTAGTACTATACCATACATATGGCATATGTTACGATTTCCCTTATTCTTAATCCTTTTACGGGAACCCCTAACTTCGGTCTACAACATCGCCCTCGGCATACTCCTTTGGATCCTCCTCGCGCTCCTCGTGCTATACCCGCTAAGTACAGCCTTCCTCCGCTCATTCCGACTCGTTCCATAAGCACGCCTCGTGCTCATCACGTGCTCACCTCGAGGCTTCTCTTTAGCACTGCCTTGCTATGGCTTCCATTCCAGCATCGCCTTGCTGCGGCTTCCTTTCACAGCCTCACACCACGAGTTCCCCTTGTGCTTACCCGAGTCATCCTTATTCCCGCTCCGGACCTTATCCTCGGTCCTTCCCTTGTCCTCGTGTCCGGACCATACCCGTGGTCCTTCCCTGTTCCCTCGGATCTCATGGTCACTCCTAGATCCCCGTCTCTTGATCTCCGCCTTATGCACACCTCGCTTCCTCCTCGTGCATTCCCTCAGCCTAACCCGAGCCCTTCTATACCGCCCTCGCCTTCTCGGCTCCCATTGACTTACTCAACATGAGTCATCATCCCTGTCTCTAACTCACCATTGAGTCCGCCTCCTTTCTTTGTCGCTTCTTTGATCTTCTCTTCCTTTCATAGTATACCCTTAGCCCTATGCTCTCACGCGCATAGCCTCGGCTTCTCTTCTCGCACAGCCTACTTCCTGTGCTTTCCTTTCTTAGTCTCTTCTCTCTGTTTCCCTCGTATTCTATGACCTTCCTTCGCACAGCCCATGACTGGTGCTGTCCTCATTCCACACAGCCCTTGACTGGTGCTGTTCTCTCTCTTGATATGGTCCGTGCCCCTTACCCTATGCTATATAAACCCTAGTAGCACGTACCATGTTCTCTATTCTTGATCTCCCTGGACCCACACCTAGTTCCCTGGACTTTTCCCTTGTATCCTAGTCCTAGATCTACCCCTTGCAATCCTAGCTCCCTTCGCTGATTCCGAGATCGACCCGGTATACGACCCCTTGGCTGGCACTCTACGTGTGCAGCCTACGTCCCCGCGTACACCATCGACAGCATCGGCCAAGGCCCCCTTGTCCTAGACTCCACCAGGGCTACGTGCAAGCCTACCCGGCCCACATGTAACAGCATATGGGTACATCGTGGAATAGCGCAGGTTAGCCTAAGTATGGTAGGGGGCTATTGGTACCAGTGGTGATCAGGTATATGGCATATGGGCACATCATGGATTAGCGTGGAGGGCCCAAATACAGTAGGCAGCTATCAGTACTCGGTAGTGATTTTGAATATGGCGTATAGGTACATCGTGGCACAGATAGTCCACCAGTTATGTGGTTTGATTGGCTGCTTGCTGATGGATTTTTGGCACCCTTGCCTAGAGGCAATACTACTTCTCACTCGTAGTAGTCAGTATGACAACATTCAATTATTAACAAAAAGACTTGCCACCCACCCGCCCACCCACACTTCTACCACCGAAATTGTCATCTCCCCACATTGTTACCAGAGATAGGAGTTGATTAAAAATAAATTTTGTATTGGTCAAAAATATTACAGTCAATGGACATATTTAGATATGAAAAATATGTCAGCCTCCGTTGTGACATGGCCTTGAATCTGTTACGATTCCCTCTTTTCTTGAACCTTCTATGGGAACCCCTAACCCTATGCCACATCATCATCTTCAATTTACTCCTTTGGACACTCCTCGCATCCCTCTTCGTCTATGCACTCCAACTCCTCATGGATCACCTGTGGACTCCTTGTGCACACCTCCTATTCCCTTGTGCTCATCTCGTGCTCTCATCATATATACCTCGAGGCTTTCCTTTGCACACAGCCTTGCTGTGGCTTCTCTTTGCACGTCGCCTTATTGTGGCTTCTCTTTGTGCATCGCCCTGTTGCAGCTTCCATCAGCAAACTAGCTGTTGTCTGGCCAGAACTGGCCAGCTCCGGTCAGACTTCCAGACTTCCAGCTGGTTAGTCTGGAGTTGCTGGAGTTCTGGATGTACTGGAGTACTTTTCCTACTTTTCAACCTTTATGGTGTGACATAATTACCATATATAGATGTACAAACATATACAAACACAATATAAATGGAAATCAAATATATTATTTATATATAGTTACATTAGCATGGCTGACAAACTTAAACTTAAAATAAATATTGGATTACATAAGCATAGCTAACAAACAGTATATAAGATTACATAAGCATAATCAAACTTAAACCTAAAATAGAAATAGCATTACATAGGCATGGAAGTGACTCACCATTAGTCATCTATATTATGTAATCAAAAAAGCGAAAATATAGACACTAGAACTCATTACTCACCAAAAGGATATAATAAATGAGTGAAGATGACAGTAGTTGAGGGAAGAGAAGATGTGGGAAAAAATTGAAGGGAGGATGGTTTATATAAGAAAATTCAAACTCAGCCAAAGTGTCAATTTGGTTAAGTCATTTTGACTATACTTTTACTACACTTTTTTTTCGCTTTTTTGCTACACTTTTTGTACACTTTGTGCGCTTTTTTGACTACACTTTTTGTACACTTTATGCTACATTTTGGTACACTTTTGGTACACTTTGTGCACTGTTTTGACTACACTTTTTGTACACTTTTATACTACACTTTGGTACACTTTTGGTACACTTTGTGCGCTTTTTTGACTACACTTTTTGTACACTTTTATACTACACTTTTGTACACTTTTGGTACACCTTGTGTGCCTTCTTTATTATACTCTTTGTACACTTTTATACTACACTTTTATACATACTTTGTCAGTACATTTTCTTACTATACTATATTTGACTATTTTCTTCTTTTTCTTCAATTTTATCTCCTTCTTTCTTTTTCTATCTTCATAACTTTGTTTTTTGTCTATATATTTATATCACACTCTTTTTCCTTTTCTTTTCCATCACACTTATTCTATTTCATTACCCCCTCTTCTTCTCCTCTTTGTCCCATCACCTACTTTTTCCATCACTCTTTTCCATCACCCTCACCTTCTCCTCCCTCTTTTTCCCATCATCCCCTCCACCTCCCCCCCTTTTTTCCATCACCACCACCACCTCCCCTCCTTTTTCCCATCACCACCACCACCACCCCTCTTTTTTTCCATTACTCCCTGCTCCTCCCTCTTTTTTTTTTCCTTCTTACCTCCCCTATTTTTTCCATCACCCCCCTCTCATAAATACTCATTTGTGTAATATATATATAGTTGATTTGGAATGCCTGGTAGTCTGGAACTGGAAGTCTGGAGTGTCTGGAATGTCTAGAGCTCTAGAATGCATTGTCTGGAGTGTCTGGAACTTCTAGAAAGCTGGAAGTAGAATGGCTAGTTTGCTGATGTCCATTCTCACACAGCCTAGCCACAGCCTCACTCCTCGTGCATACCTCACGCCCTCCTCGTGCATACCTCACGCCCTCCTCGTGCATACCTCACACCCTCCTCGTGTACTCCTCGAAGCCCTCCTCCTGTCTGCACCTCCTATGGCATTCCCTGATCCCCGTTCTTGCTGCACACCTCGTGCTCCCCTCGTTGCACACCTCGTGCTCCCCTCGTTGCACACCTCGTGCTCCCCTCGTTGCACACCTCGTGCTCCCCTTTGTCTCCTGACCTTCTCTTCGGGCACTGCCCTTTCATCTCTGTTCCTTCTCTTCCATTCCAATGCTTCCCAGCATTGCCTCGTCCTTCCTTCTTAGTCTTTACCCTTCGCCCTGCACAGCCCATGACTGGTGTAGTCCTCATTCTTCTTCTTCTCTCTGTTTCCTTTGCCTTCCATGACCTTCTCTTCGCACACAGCCCATGACTGGTGCTGTCCTCATTCTTTGACATTCCTTTACCTTCCTTTCCTTTCTCGACATGGTCCGTGCTCCATACCCTTACACTATATAAACCCCAGTAGCATGTCCCATGTACTCTATTCTTGATCTCCCTGGGACTTGCCCCTAGTTCCTAGATCTACCTTGTATTCCTTGTGACCTCCCTAGCTCTCTACCTAGCTCTCTGGTCTATCTTTGCAATACTACCTCGTTCTCTGACTTTGGGTCTGACCCGGCATACGACCTTGCCCAGCACTATCCAGTGTGCCATCCTCGTCCTTGTGTATGCCCTCGGCATTGTCAACCTCCTGCTCCCCTTGTTATCCAGGGCTACGTGCGAGCCTACCCGGCCCACACGTAACAGAATCCAACAAGGATTAACAGTGCTGTTTGGGAATCTGAGAATATGATGACACGATTGAACAAGGTGGTGGACAGGGATGATTGCAGCGTTTGGATGATGCTGCCAAGTTGAGCGGGTGACATGAAATGTCCCAACAGTCTGATCAAAATGGTTCAGTGTCTTGAACCAGTGAACATACATATGCTAAAGGGCCAGGATAATTGCCAAGGTGTGGTGGAAGCTTGAAGATGACATGGATTTCGGCCACATGAAGGCCTAAAAGTATGTTTAGTGAGCTTCGACGTAGGTCATGACTTACCGTGGAATCCACTGCAGTGTTGTGATTCTTCACCTGAGTCAAAGGACTATGTTGAACCTTGCGAATGTCAGGGGCTTGTGAAAGCCATTATCATGTTGTGGATGTGAGTGTATCCTCGCAGTTGGTTTTCTGAGCACCCTGTTACGTGTGGGCCAGGTAGGCTCGCATGTAGCCCTGGATAGCGAGGAGGAACTCCGATGGCGATGCTGGTGGCATACGTGAGGACTAGGATAGCATGCTAGTAGTGCTGGACAGGGATTGTATGCCAGATCAGACCCAAGGCAAAGGGAAAACCATGGCTTATGATTACTAGGACTAGGGGTAAGTCCCAGGGAGATCAAGAATAGAGTACATGGGTCGTGCTACAAGGGTTTATATAGGTAAGGGTATGGAGCA
The DNA here is from genome assembly GCA_038088635.1 of Veloboletus limbatus. Classification (NCBI taxonomy): domain Eukaryota; kingdom Fungi; phylum Basidiomycota; class Agaricomycetes; order Boletales; family Boletaceae; genus Veloboletus; species Veloboletus limbatus. Next base: position 6,069 of record JBBPJJ010001110.1, read on the forward strand.
TGGACCATGTCAAGAGAGGAAAAGAAGGCAAGGGAATACTAAGGAATGAGGACAGCACCAGTCAAGGGCTATGTAAAGGAAGGTCATGGAATGCAAAGAAAATGGAGAGAAGAGGGAGAAGAGGACAGCATTGGTAATGGGCTGTCCACTAAGAAAGGAGAATGGGGACTGCACCAGTGACAGGCAGTGCAGTAGAAGGGCAAGGACTAAGAAGGAAAGGCTGGGTGATGCTGAGAAGCATTGGAATGGAAGAGAAGGAAGCCTCATGGGAGAGGCGAGGCATGAGGGGCATGAGGAGTGCAACGAGGAGATCTAGGACAGGGATCAAGGAAGCACTGTGGGAGGTGCGGACAGGAGGAGGGCTTCGAGGAGTATACGAGGGGGGCATGAGGCATGCATGAGGAGTGAGGCTGTGGCTTGGCTGTGTGAGAATGGAAGCTGCAGCAAGGTGATGCATGAAGAGAAGCTGCAGCAAGGCTGTATGCGAAGGGAAGCCTCAAGGTATACATGATGAGAGCACGAGGTGAGCACAAAGGGAATAGGAGGTGCACACGAGGAGTCTCAAGGAAAGCATAGGTGGTCCATGTATAGGTGGAGTGCATGGATGAGGAGGAATGTGAGGAGCGTCCAAAGGAGCAAGTCGAAGGTGATGATGATGCATAGGGTTAGGGGTTCCTGTAGAAGGTTTGAGAAAAGAAGGGAATTGTAACACACCCTGTGCTCATGAGGTGGTAGTTGAATTACCACATTGCTAAAGCAATCGTTGACATTTGGCTGGAAGTTGTTACAATTTTCCTCCACTTTTGTTCTACATACTCCTTCTCCATTCTTCGTCCTTCATCTGCTCATATTAGTGGTATGTTTCTCTACTCTTATGATCACATTCTTCTCTTCTCGTGTGGTGATCGCACCCATCTTTATATTCCTTCTTGAACTTTCTCTCTCCACCATGATTTCTCTCATAATCGTGTAATTAGCTAATCTTCTCCTGGATTCCATCTGGTTCTATGCTTATGCACACCTCTTGATTGGCTAATCTTCCTTCTCCTTCCATCATATTCTATGATTATGCGTCTCTGTCTATTTAAGTACTTCACCTTCTGTACTTTCTCTTTATTCTTGATCTGCGCTATACAGTGTATCATCTTGAGTCACTCCTAGTTCCTTCGACGTCGTCTTAGTCCTCCTCAGTCTTGCCTTCGTGTGGCAACCTCTCAGGCTTCGCTAGCATAAGAGATCAAGGAAGTGTGCCCTCTTCGTGGTAGAGGCACTACTTTGCTAGCTCCTTTGTGCTTCATCCTCAAGAGTATGCTCAGCATAACAGAAGTATTGACATCCATTTGGCAAGGTGCTGAGGAAATCCTGGAGCGCAGGAATGAAGTGGACTGCTCCATAATATTGTTGCAGGTACTGCACCATCTTCCCTTGGAAATGAGGCCATTGTGAGATACAACAAGATACATAAATATAAGCCCAAGCTGAGAATTAAGTTGACTTAGCTGATGTGTACCACCAGCCACAAGGATCTCTCCATCATGTTAAAAAGGTATCATACTCCTATCTGATGCTTAGTAATAAGCTTAGTAAGATACCTGCCTGTACACAATAATAGCAGGAGCTGAGTACGAATAACATTAGCTTACTTACAATCACTCTTGACTTCAAACTGTCACCATCTTTCAAGGTATGTAAGATCTGTCTGCATCGCTCTTCCCATCTCCCTACAAAGGGAGAATGCTATTGCAACACATCAAAGGATAGGGCAAGCACATAGATAGAGTTTGTTGCACTGGCAAAGGAGGCTGTGCTCTGGTAATGCTTTGTTGGCGCAGAGAATCAAGGTAGTGAAAATGTGGCCTTTGTCTGAATAGGTAAGTATGACTTGCTCACGTCGCCCATCACACATATATATGTATACAGCAGTGTATTGCAGGCAAGGCTTTTTGGTCTAAGTGCCTCATTACTATAGTTATCGGAAGACAAAAACGAAACAAAAACGTGCTGCATAATTGTAAGACAGTATGATGGATCTCTTAGTTACTTATGAAACAAAAGTGCACTGCATAATTGTAGTAGGCCACTTATTGTCTTGATTTGAATGTGTCACCCGTGCGGTCATAAATCTTTGGTTTAGTCTCATTCTGGATCAGCGTCAAGTCTCTCTGTCCATTCGCCATCCTAGAATCCTAATGCCTACCACTATCAAGCCTGTGTCACCATTCTACAATATTTCCCATCTGCTGCCATCTGATCATGCTGAGTCAGTTAGAGGAGCACTTCACCCGACGACATTGCTTGCTACTGAGGTTCTCAGTCCAGCTGGTCTGGATGTTACTCCAGCCAAGGTTACTGTAGTTAGCTGCAAATCTGATTCTCTCGTCTCTCATTCTTGCCAAAGAGTTGCATTTCAGCAAGCAACATCTGTTACAAGTGAACAGACTCACAGTGCTACCAGTGATTCCTCAGCTTCAGACAACTCTTCCGATCTACTCTAAGTACCCTTTTAGAAGACTCCAAGATTCCCAAGCCCCAAGAAGATCCTGGTCGTCCAGATCATGAAGGGTACAACCTTGAAACAGCACTCAACTGGAATCATGCAGTGTTTCTGAAATTCAAGGTAATATTCATACACACCATCACGAACATGCATCCTCTAAGTATCTTATTTCCCCCAGAAATTTACCCACCATCTCATTGATGAGCATTTGGACAGCACAAAATGTGCATCAGCCCAGAACCCTGCACTTATGACAGTCGTGCATGACAAGGTCAGTTGTCTAAGTCATCTGCAACTGCAGTGAACTACAAGGTTTTTAGGCTACAGCTGTGTTCCCTGATCTTGAGCACTATAGCAATGCCTGGCCGGTTGCTGACATGGTGATGATGTGTCTCAAGTATACTTCAAGCCAAGCATGACATCAGGAGATTGAGATGGCCGCAGGAAAAGGCAAGTGCACACCTTCTATGGTATGTTCTCATTCAACTTTCACACTTACATTGAACTGATGTGCCAATAGAAGTGAATTGCATGCATTATGTATGGAGCCCATACTCTTACTTTCAGGTCACCAGTTTGTACGGATTACTGTATATGTGTCCAAATATGACCAAAGTGCCAGGAAAAGTGTGCAATGAACATTATACAAAGAGGAATATGGTAAATAACACAAAATGCAAGCAAACAATAGTACGTGGGTACCGCAATGACGACAACAACAAGGGGAGCGATAAAGTGAGGGTGAGGGCAATCAAAGGCAACCGGGTTCTGTACTACCATACACCATGTTGCCTACCCCAACTTGGCATGAATAGGAGCAGGGTAGATAAATACTCGGTCAGCAACCTGGGGAAACAGAGGGTAGTGAGTACACAATGGGCATCAGTAAACACAGCATCATCATCTTCAATTATGTACCACACCACTGGCCTTTACTTTTGATGATGAGGCCAAAACGGTATAATCGATGTTAGGTGACATAGAGGGAGACACCGAAGACGCTGGGGAGGTTGACGGTGAATATGATGGACAGGGGATATTGAGGTATTGACATCTTTATAATATACATACAGTGGCTCAAAAAAGTGTCACAATATTGGGTCATTTTGAAGAGATTGGTTGGTTACAGAAGAACGTTAAAGAATTACATAATATGCCTGCTTGATGGATGAACGTAGTTGCTCTTGGCATTCTAACACTAGTTTGGTCATGTGATTGGGTTGTCATGGGAGTGAGATACAGGCATTTCAAAATGTCATGTCATTGGGACACTTATTTGACCCTACATTTATTAATCATTATATCATATGTAGCATAGGAATTTGACAGCTATTGATGGTTGCTATGTTACCAGGTTATGTAATTATGTAAGTTACATAATCCCATGCATACATATACCTTGAGTCTCACTCCAATTGACCTTATCATACCATGAAAGCTATTCCCTCCTCTACTTAGTGTTGTTGCAGCTCAGCTTTTGTGTTTTTCAGCTTATTCCATTTATTGAATTTATTATGCAGTATTGAGATATATCATCAGTGTATGAAATATAGTTTGAAAGTGCCTTTATAAATTTGTTCAAGACACCCTAATTTAGTAATCTGACCATTTTCAAGATATTGCCCTAGCTTGTAATTTGGCTCAGCTTTTGTAACAATAGCTTTTTTCAAATATCTCAAGAATGGTCAGATCGATAGTAGTTAAAGAGATTTCCTCTAATTACAACACCTAAAAATTGCATTATTAAATTCACAACAGGTATATTAACCAAGTAGAACATGAGATAAAAAAATCCAAAGCTGAGCTGCAACAACACTACCTCTACTAGAGCCAATATCCTTCTTTTTTCTGCATCCAAGACTGGTCTAGGGAAGTCCACTGTTGCCAGGGTCATCAAGGAGATCCTTCCAGAAAAGGAAAATATCAAGCTAGGATGTTCTTTCAAGCTTTCTTCTATTAACAGGAGAAGGATTGTCTCTAGTACCACTACTGGAAAGGCTGAGACTGCTGTCCAAGCCACCCATATCATCAACTCAGCTCTTTTCTCTCCTATCTGTCCACAAACTGTTCATAATGTTCTCAGGGCTGCATCTCTAAAGGCTGTGGTAAAGAAGAAAAAACCCCTTTTGTCTGCTAAGCATAGGAAAAGGAGACTAGACTTTGCTTTAAAGCACAAGGATTGGACTGTGGAGGATTGGACAAGAGTTATTTGGTCGGATGAGACCAAAATCAATTGGATTGGGTCAGATGGAAGGATGTATGTGTGGAAAAAGGGAGGTGAGCCCCTACAGGACACGGAGATTCAGGGAACAGTGAAGTTTGGAGGGGGTTCCATAATGGTTTGGGGATGCATGGGCTGGAATGGAGTAGGGATACTTGCAGAGGTTGAGGGGAAGATAAATGCTACGCAGTATGTGTCCATTCTAGAGGACAATCTGCTTCCAAGCATGGAGAATTCTGGTATTCCTGAGGAGAACATTATCTTTCAACAAGATAATGACCCTAAACACTCCTCCAAAAGGGCTCAAAACTGGTTTAAATCTCAAGGGATTAGGGTTCTTGACTGGCCAGCACAGTCACCAGACCTTAGTCCTATTGAACACCTCTGGCAACATCTCAAAAAGAAGCTCAATAGCTATGAAAGGCAAGCAAAAGGAGTTTGGAAGCTTTGGGAAAGAATTGAGGTAGAGTGGGGGAAGATAGAGGTTGAGGAATGTCAAAAGCTAATTGAGAGTATGCCTAGAAGACTTGAGGCAGTGATACAAGCAAAGGGA
>JBBPJJ010001111.1:0-11327 GCA_038088635.1 Veloboletus limbatus
CCCTCAGTCCCAACCTCAGTCCTCCTTAGCCTTGCCTTCGTGTGGCAAGAACTCTTCGTCTTCGCTAGCACAAGAGATCAAGGAAGTGCACCCTCTCTGTGGTAGAGGTGCTACTTTGCTAGCTCATCGTCCTCACTAGTACGCCTCGCGTAACAGAAGGCACATGGAATGGTTCTGGAGTGTGTTCTGGTTCCGGGTTCCGAGGTTTGGGACAAGGGAGGAAGTCATCAAAGTCAGTCAGCAAATCAGGGAGTGGAATCTTGACCTGTTGCTCAGGACCAGCTTGTGTCCATGGACATGTAGGCTTTTTCTGACATAAAGGGAACAGCTGCTCATTAAAGAGCACTTGTGCTGAAGTGAAAAGGGAGTTTTGGGGATGATGCATCAGAAGATAATTCTGATTGTTTCTGAGTGCAATGCCTAGATACACCATTGGTTCCGATTTAGGGGCCAGCTTATTGGTGCAAATGTCTGAAGGGACATGGGCATATGCTTTGCAACCAAAGGCGTGAAGATGGCCAATATTGGGAGCCTCCCCATTGAGAATCTCAAACAGAGTGCGCCAATTATGTCTGTGCAATGATGCCCTATTGTATATGTGGACGGTGTGACTCCAACTGAATTCCCACCAAGAATTTGGTGCACAACAATCAAGGTGCATAGACTTGGACTTGTCCATAATGGTACGCATAAAGTGCTCAGCATGACCATTTTATTGGGGAACATGAGGGGCACTCTGGAAGATGCGTATCCCCTGAGAGGCAAGCAGCTCATCAAAAGCCTTGGACTTGTACTCTCCCCCTGCATCGGACATCCATCCTTGGACTTTAGCATCGAATTGGGTGGACACCATCGCTAAGAAGTGCTTGGTTGCCTGAAGGGCATTGTCCTTGGTGCGCAAAAGTGCACTCCACCCGTATGACATGTAGTCATCGAAGAACATGATAATGTACCAATATTAGTGGTATGATGCGATAGGGAAGGACTTTATGTCCGAATGGATAAGCTCAAAGGGTACTTTGGCTCTCTTGAGATCCAGATGGAAAGTGCGAGCAGGGGTTTTACCCTCTGCACAACCTTTGCAGGTTTTGTCATCCTTTGGTATCAAGGAAAATTGCGCGTATGTTTCACAGCATGTTTCATTACATCCTTGGAAGGATGTCCCATTTATTTGTGCATGGTCTCAAAATCAGGAGTGACCGTTGAATGATGACGACCGGTGATATCCTCGATGGTATACATATTATGGCCCATGCGGCCTGGTTTAAAGGACACAAGAATCGTGTCATCACCGAACAACATGTTGATGGACTCTGTATTTCCTCTAACCTTGGCGCCAGCATTTAGCTTTTGGCCCATAGATACCAATCGAACTCCTGAATTGGGAATATGCCCCATATCAAATAGAGTCAGGTTGTGCACTTTATTTTGCGCATCTTTCCACTGCAGTTTGCAGCTGCCTGTCCCTATGACATAGATGTGACCAGAGGCAGTCGATACGGGAATCTTATTCTTCCTAAGCGATGTGTAATCGCTGAAATCAGACCACTGAGGAGTGAAGTGCATTGAAGCACCTGAATCAAGGATCCAGAATTTGTTCTTATCACAATGATCACACTTAGCATTGGAGCCGTGCATGCAAATAATGTCCTTGTCATTAGGTACACTATATACATCCTCTACACTACTCGACACTGTATAAGAAGCGGAGGGTGAGGATTGTGTGATAGTGATCATCAGGTAGGAAACAAACCTTTCTTCAATGAATGTGTCGACTTTGGACCCATAAAGGTCGACAATGTCGTCGGAGTCCCAAGAGTCTGCTATATGGCTGACCCAGTGCTTAGAGCACTTAGAGGGATGCTCTGGTTCATCAAGGTCTTCGAGGGAGAAGGTGCAGTTGCACTGCACCAGTGAAAGAGGAGGAGAGGGGGCGGATGGCATGACAGGTGCCGATGGAGGAAAAGCGACGATGGGTGTTGCGGTGGAGGTGGACGGAGCAGAAGATGACAGAGGAGGGGGCATCGAAAAGTCCAGCCATTGGAGAAGCGGGAGAGCTGCGTCGATGGACCGTATGGTCTCGCAGGACGGATGGATGTTTAGCTGATGAGTGAACGTGAAAGCCTCCTTTGTTTGCGAGAATGCAGGGGGTCCACCCTGACCTTCATATTGCTGAGTGCTTTTGTGAGCGCTGCGACAGCAGGAGTGAGGATGGCGGGAGCGAGGGGGACAATGGCAGTTGAGGCGAAGTAATCGCTGCTTGGTTTGGAGGAATCCTCGATGAACTGTAGTGCATTTCACTTTTCACACTGTTGTTTGCCACCCCGCTTACTGCGCTTGGTCTTCCTCTTCTCAGAGTCAGCATTCTCCCCCTGCTGCTGCCTTTGAGAGAGCGCTGCAGGAGGGTTCTGCTGTTGACCCTGGAAGGAGGGGTTCCTGGGCTACCGCTTGACAGCGGAGATCTTTTGCGCCTGCTCTGGTGCCTTACCTTTTCCACTCATGTTCTTTGACTCCCATGTGAGAGTCACTGATGAGATGATCTCCTGGACAATAGAAGGGACAAAATCTCCATCATTGTCACGTTTTTGCACAAGGAGTTGCACAATGACGTCCATGGAGGGGGGAAGCTTGGAGAGCAAGATCATTGCTTGGATATTGTCGGGGATGGGGTACTTGTTAGTATCGAGGCGCGTGAATTGCATTTCAAATTTTGTGAACACTGCAGCCGGATTCCCAGAAGTTGGAATGATCCCATCCATGATGGCCTTGAAATCCACATAGATCTACGGAAGTCTGGGCTTCCCATACTCATTCCTGATGGTGTCCAGGAGTACAAATGCGCGGGTCTTCGAGACATACTTGTGGAGGAGGGTCAGCGAGAGAGAGAGACGAATGGCTTCAAGAATCTTGTTATTAGCTTCTGTCCACTTGACATAGAAGCTGATAGTCTCTGCAGATGGCTCTGAGGCAATGCTCAGGCAGTTGATGCTCTTGATCCAAGAGCCGCCGGTCACCAAGATGGTGCTCTCCATCCTCGGCCACCAGGTGCTGTAGTTGGCACCAGTGAAGACTGGGATGTTGTAAGTGGAGGACAAGGTAGATGAAGACATCTAGGGTTGAGCAATTAGTATAATGAAACGTCAAAGGTTCCAGGACAGAATGATGACAAGGGTTCACTATAGGCGCTCCCTGGTTGCAGTGTGTAACACGCAGCCATCATCTTCATGCCGCATTGTAAATGATGCTGGCATGTTGGCCTCATCGCCAAGCACGTTGTGCATCATGTGGAACGATGCAGCAATGGCTCCAGGTGAGTCGCTTAGCAGCTCCGGATGCAGTGATTGCTCATGCTCCCTTTGCACTTAGTGGGGCTCATAACCTGTTTGACAACACAGAACGCGGAGGTGATTTGTTTACTCACATTGTTGAGGTGTTGAAGCTGAAAAGGTTTGAGGCAGACGATGGTTGTGGTTGTAGAACAAAGTGTTATTAGAACTCAGATGCTGAGTTTGAAGTTTATATACATGTCGAAGTAATGATAATATAATACATTAGATAATCTACACTACGAATGGATAAAGAAATAGGAGTGAAGGCAGCTAAAAGATAGTGCATTCAACACAAGTGTTCCTGTTCCTGCTGTCTGGTGAAGATGAAGGATGTTCCAGGCATGGGTACATCAGCAAACTAGCATCTCAGTGTAGCCTAGTTGAGATACACTCTGTCCTATTCTAGGATAGGCTGTCAAAGTCTGTCAACTTCTGCTTCTTGATTAGCTAAGCTTAGTGTTGTTGAGCATTTGTTGTCTAATCTCAGAAACTGTACACTTTTTGGCTACACTTTTGGTACACTTTCATACATGAAAATTATCCCACAAAGAACAAAAAAAATGTTCACATGCTATACCCCCTCAAAAGTGGTTTTGGCTTACAAACATTTTTTTCCCATACTAAAAGTGTAGTCAAAGAGTATAACAAAAGTGTAGCAATTGAAGTGTAGTGAAAAGACCTAGTCAAATTTCAGACTTTGTTGTCTTCCCACACCTCAGCTGAGTTCGCATTTTTGGCTGAGTTTGAATTTATACATATAAACCAGCCTCTTCTTAAAATTTTCCCACAGCTTCTCTTTTTTCAACCATCATCATCTCTCATATTTTTGCACAACAACTTCTACTTCATCATATTTTAATAAGTCATTGATATCAATATACCTATATACTTGCTACCTTTTACTCTGTGAATTAAATGCATACTAATATACTGTTGGTAAGTCAGCATTATTAGTACTCTATGATTCTTGCTAACAACTATCATTGATTTCATATACTATTGATTATAATGTAGGTATTTAGTTGTCAGTAGTTATGCTTATGTAATTACAGTATATGAAATATATATAAAGATATATTTTGTCAGACTGTTATAATTTGTCATAGTCTATCACAGTCTGTGACAGCTGTCTTCATCTGTTCCCAGCTGGAGGCTTTCTAGACAGAGCTGTCAAACTGGATAGTACTGTCACAGTCTGGCCAGTTCTGGCCAGTTAAGGGGCTAGTTTGCTCATATACTGATAAGGACATGGATACCTGACAAACCAGTGTCAGAAAAGATAACACCACATATCATAGAATGATTAAGGAGGCCCGTGAGTGTATATTCAAACAAGGCAAACATATTGCAAGCTGCCAGGTCACTGATCTCCTTCAGGACAAAACTTTTGTTTCAACACAATGAACACATGTACAGTGAACTCAAAAACCCTTTCCATGTTGACAGTAAATGTAGTAAATGATATGTACTGCTATATTGCGTGGGAATTGCGCTTAGCATTGGTGGAGGCATAAATAGTACATACCATTGGCTATTGGAATGCTCCATAGGTCATGTGATTCCAATCACAGGGTGTGAAGATATGACCATTTTAAAACACCAATGTCATGGAAAGGGTTTTTGAGCTTTTGAATTAACAAGGTATTTAGTATTCCACTTGAACTCTATCCCATAATTCATGAATTCCATTAGGAGGGTTTTCATGCTCTGCAAGCCTTCTTTTGAGCCATCCCCAGAGATGTTCTATAGGATTGAGGTCAGGGGACTGTGCAGGCCAACCCATAGTCTCAAATTCCTGCTCTTCTAGCCATTCCTTGACCTTCTTGCAAGTATGCTTGGGGTCATTGTGTTGCTGAAAGATGATATCAGAAGGATTAAGACCATAGAACTCAAGGGAATTCCAGAGCTCATCCTTCAAAATTTGAAGATAAAGGTCCCCATCCATCCTACCATCAATCTTGGTGGCAAAGCCAATCCCTTCTCAGGTCATACAGCCCCACATCATCAAAGAACCTCCTTCAAATTTGAGGGTTCCTTGTACCAGCCTATCACTAAGCCTTTCACCTGCCTTTTTCCATGCCCATTTACACCCATCTGATCCTAGGTGATTGATTCCGGTCTCATCAGACCATATCACCTTCTTTCAATCATCTATAGTCCAATCTTTAGGGGCATATGCAAAGTCCAAGTGAGCCTTGTGATGTCTGGCAGAGAGAATAGGAAGTTTGCACTTGACTACAGCCTTCATACCAGATTTCTTCAAGTGAAGGCGAACTGTGCTGGCAGAGAGAGGTTGATTGATGATACTGGTAAGAGCTTTGGTCACTTGAACAGCATTTTCAGCTTTGCCAGAGGTGATAAGGTGTTGGGCATGGTGAATGTTGGTAGAGGAAAGCTTAAAAGGACGACCTCTAATAGCCTTGGGAAGAGCAAAACGATGCTTGGTGCGAAGTTTGGATATGGCAGAAGGGCTGACACCAGTTTGCTTGGCAATAGCTTCACCAGAATGGCCAGCATCAAGCAAAAAAAGAATAGTGTTTTGTTGAGTAAGAGAGAGAGATCTGACCATGGTAGTGGTTGAAAGTAAAGAAGTGTGGGAAGTTTTTCAAACTCAGACATACTATTTATATGTATATCATTATTTGTACCAACAAACATAATATTATACGATTTGACTGATATCCTACTCATCAATTCAAAAGCTCAAAAACCCTTTCCATGACATTGGTGTTTTAAAATGGTCATATCTTCACACCCTGTGATTGGAATCACATGACCTATGGAGCATTCCAATAGCCAATGGTATGTACTATTTATGCCTCCACCAATGCTAAGCGCAATTCCCATGCAATATAGCAGTACATATCATTTACTACATTTACTGTCAACATGGAAAGTGTTACGCGAAGGGTACTAGTGGGGACGATGAGCTAGCAAAGTAGCACCTCTACCACGGAGAGGGTGCACTTCCTTGATCTCTTGTGCTAGCGAAGACTAAGATACTTGCCACACAAAGGCAAGGCTAAGGAGGACTGAGGTTGGGACTGAGGGACGACTGAATGACTCAAGAGTACACTAGATTGCGCAGATTGAGAATAAGGTGAAAGTACAGAAGGTGAAGTACTTAAATAGACAGGGACGCGTAATCATAGAACAAGATAGAAAGAGAAGGAAGATTAGCTAATCAAGAGGTACACATAAGCATAGAATGTGATGGAATCTTGGAGAAGATTAGCTAATCACACGATTACAAGAGAAATTGTGGTGGAGATAGAAAGTTCAAGAAAGAATATAAAGATGAGTGCGATCACCACACGAAAAGAGAAGAATGTGATGGTAGGAATAGAGAAACATACCCCTAATGCAAGAAGTCAAAGGATGAAAAATAGAGAAGCAGTATGTAGAACGAAAGAGGAGGAACATTGTAACAGAAAGGGTTTTTGAGCTCACTGTATGTAGTCATGTCCTCATTCAGTCAAATGGAAGACTAATAATGCATTCTTGTTGAGATTCCCTCTTTTCCTCTCATTGAACCTCTTCTTGGCCTATTTCTGATCAGTTTCCTAATATATCACTTGTGCCTATATTTCTTTTGCATAACCTCTCAAATGTTTTTGACCAAGTTGCATTCCACTAAAACATATATAAAGAGAGTCTCTTGCCCATGTATATATTTCCCCATTTTTGCAATAAGTTATGCTGGTCACAATCTCTGGAACTCTTCTCTTGCATTTGATATGATTGAGCAATTTGAGCTCATTTTTGAAGATAGAGACATTGTCACTGGTGATTTTTACTTCAATAATAGTGGTTTTCATAGCAGGCAAATATGGCAAAAAATTGCTGTGAATTTTTGTGTGAAACACACTGCTACCATGCAGCACAATTCAATTGGAGATTCATAAAATGAATGCCTTCCCTCCAACATGGCACTTATCACTCAGCATGCCTTCGAGAGCAAGCTACTACTAGATGTATCATGTTCCCTACTTCTTATGGTGTCGAACCATGATTCCAACCCTCTTTTACTACCCACATATGATTCAGGCTACTAAGACACTTCTTCAAGGCCTACTATCAGGAGTCAGCCAAAAGCTCATCCAGGTCCTCAAGGGTGAACTTAACAAGGCTTGGGTGCTGAAAAGCAAGAATCAAGCAATTCAATTCAATGGGGACCAGTGTTCCATCTCACCAAAAATCTCTTGTCATGGCTCATAACCCATCCTGCTGATGATGCCATTCTCTTCAGCAAGAAGAAACCAGATGACAAAGCACAGAATGTTGACTTGACTCAAAGGTCCATGGATGTCTCAAAAAGGATATCAAGGCTATCAAGCAAGGGAAAGGGAAAAATGGCATCACTTTCTGATATGGAATCCCAGCTTGATGATTATTTAAGCAACCTGGATAGCAGTATTTCAAACAATAGATACCAGTTGGCAATATTGGGAAGCAAGGAAAAGATGATGAAGTTATGGGTGCACATGCAGGACAAGGAGATTGTGCACTTGGAGATGGAACATGCACAAGAATGTGCTGAAGCAGAGAATATTCATTGCCACCAACTTGAAATGCAGCAACAAGAAATTGAGCTTCACTGAATGAATGTCCTAAAACTTAAGGAGGAGTCTGAGAACCTTCGGCTTCAGCTTCAGCTAGCATATTTACAACAACCCAACTTGGTCATTGCCACTTCTTTTATCGCTGGTTCATCATCTGCCCCATTCTCTTCCCATGATTCTTTCTATCCATGAAGATCTCTTGACCATAGCTTTTTCTAATTCTGGACTATCAAATATGTAGCTGATATCTTCATTGCTACCATCATCATGTTTCATCCCCTTCATGCTTGCATTTTACTTTGACCTGGGCCCATTGTATAGTTTCCACCTGTACTGCTGTGCTGCTAACTGCTCAGCATTCATCTTCCCCTCAAGCTCTGCAAGTACAGTGGCTCAAAAAAGTGTCCCAATGTTGGGTCATTTTGAAGAGATTGGCCAGTTACAGGAGAACATTAAAGAATTACATAATATGCTTGCAGGATGGATGAACGTAGTTGCTCCCGGCATTCTAACACTAGTTTGGTCATGTGATTTGGTTGTCATGGGAGTACATTACAGACATTTCTAAATGACATGTCATTGGGACACTTATCTGACTCTAATTTATATTATAAATATTAGTACTTTGTGTATCCTCCCTTTGCTTGTATCACTGCCTCAAGTCTTCTAGGCACACTCTCAATTAGCTTTTGACATTCCTCAACCTCTATCTTCCCCCACTCTACCTCAATTCCCAAAGCTCCCAAACTCCTTTTACTGGCCTCTCATAGCTATTGAGCTTCTTTTTGAGATGTTGCCAAAGGTGTTCAATAGGACTAAGGTCTGGTGACTGTGCTGGCCAGTCAAGAACCCCAATCCCTTGAGATTTGAACCAGTCTTGAGCCCTTTTGGAGGAGTGTTTAGGGTTATTATCTTGTTGAAAGATAATGTTCTCCTTAGGAATACCAGAATTCTCCATGCTGGAAAGCAGATTGTCCTCTAGAATGGACACATACTGCTCAGCATTCATCTTCTCCTCAACCTCTGCAAGTATCCCTACTCCATTCCAGCCCATGCATCCCCAAACCATTAAGAAACCCCCTCCAAACTTCACTGTTCCCTGAATCTCCTTGTCTTGTAGGGGCTCACCTCCCTAAGCCCTTTTTCCACACATACATCCTTCCATCTGACCCAATCCTATTGATTTTGGTCTCATCTGACCAAATAACTCTTGTCCAATCCTACACAGTCCAATCCTTGTGCTTTAAAGCAAAGTCTAGTCTCCTTTTCCTATGCTTAGCAGACAAAAGGGGTTTCTTCTTCTTTACCACAGCCTTTAGAGATGCAGCCCTGAGAATATTATGAACAGTTTGTGGACAGATAGGAGAGGAAAGAGCTGAGTTGATGATATGGGTGGCTTGGACAGCAGTCTCAGCCTTTCCAGTAGTGATACTAGAGACAATCCTTCTCCTGTCAATAGAAGAAAGCTTGGAAGGACATCCTTGATGACCCTGGCAACAGTGGACTTCCCTAGACCAGTCTTGGATGCAATCTGATGAGCAGAGAGGCCAGATTCAGAAAAAAGAAGGATATTGGCTCTAGTAGAGGAGGGAATAGCTTTCATGATTTGATAAGGTCAATTGGAGTGAGACTCAAGGTATATATATGCTTGGGATTATGTAAATTACATAATTACATAACCTGGTAACATAGCAACCATCAATAGCTGTCAAATTCCTATGCTACATATGACATAATGATTAACAAATGCAGGGTCAAATAAGTGTCCCAGTGACATATCATTTTGAAATGCTTGTATCTCACTCCCATGACAACACAATCACATGACCAAACTAGTGGTAGAATGCCGAGGGCAACTACGTTCATCCATCCTGCAAGCATATTATGTAATTCTTTAATGTTCTCCTGTAACTGGCTAATCTCTTCAAAATGACCCAATATTGGGACACTTTTTTGAGCCACTGTAAGGAATATGTATTGGAAATGTTGGAGACATTAGCAACCCCCACCATAACCCCGCACAGATTCTCACTCAGCTAGGAAAGACTATGGAAGATCTGGGTCACAGCATCAACTGCTCAACTGCCAAAGCCCTAGCATTTGATACTCTTACTCGTGAGAGGGTCCATGTTCATGTATTGGGTCAGGATGTTGAGAGAGGGATGTACCTTCTTGTGATGCAATACTATTCTACATGATCAAGCCGATGAACAAACAGTACATCCCACTGAATAATCTAGGTTTGAATCTAGTGCAGTTCATTGTGTGTAACTCATCTCTTTCTGAGTACAGTGCACTTGGCTAAGCTATTCACATGTCTCTTCCAATTTTCTTATCATCTGAAAGGGTCAATTGGTGACTTTGCAAGTGGCGCACAATGTATTGTTGACCAGTTCAGTGCAGTTGGAGAATGAAAATGGCTACAATGAACTGGATTGGTCATGACTCATGGTTATGCTGATCAGGGGCTGGATCATTCGATTGGGAGAATCTAACACTTCTTCCAACTTTGTGATGATCATCTCCACATTACCCTCACACTCAAGAGGATGGAGCATCAAGACTACAATATGCAGGTTGTATACCCTATATGAGTCTTGCTTGTATGTAATCCTCCTCTGTTGACATGTTGACACGTTGACACGTTCACAAGTACACCAGCCAACTACATACTATGGTACCCCCCCTATTTAGATGCCAGAAATACTGACAGGAGAATCCTGACCATTATCCAGGTTGTTCACAGAATATTTAAGGACATATCTATACCTAGTGACCTCAAGTTGCAAGCGATTTAATCCCTGCTGAGATTGACATGCAATGTATTACCAACCAGTTCATTGCAGCTGGAGAACAGAAATGGCCACAACAAAGGCCCAGTTCCGACTCTACCCTACTACATAGTATGGAATGATGCTCAAGGACTGGGTGTTCGAGTTGGAGAATCAAACGCTTTCTATACTTTGTTGGTGACCACCATCCTGACATTTTCTCTACACCTGACTCAGAGAAGATAGAAAGGCAGGCCCATCAGCACTGCTAACATGCAGGTCGTGTGTCACACAATACCAGCCAACTACCTTCCATGTCTTCCATGAGCAGAAAGTCAGAAATCACGGACTCACTGTTAAGGCTGGGTCAACTCCAGTCAACTCAAGTGCAATTCCAGAGTGTGGGAATTTGTCGGAGGTCAGGACTTGGCTTCAGCGACTTGGAGCAGAGCACTGCACCCTTGCTGGTCAGTTGGGGTTGTCCTGGATAGGAAGCAGAAGATGCGATGATGTCATATCCCGAACTCTGCAACCGAACTCCGTCACTCCGTCCTCTTCCAAACTCCCAAGGTGCTCAGTAACTCCGTTCCGTTCCGCTTATTATGACGCTTCGTACCACATGACCTCTTGACTTTGATTGATGGCCTTTGACTTATGACATTCGT
>JBBPJJ010001113.1:0-11317 GCA_038088635.1 Veloboletus limbatus
ATGATTGAGATCCAGTATGTTATGGCAAAAGTCCAAAAACTGTTACAATGGTGTTCCTGTTTTAAAACAGTCATATCGTTGCAACCCCTAGGCCACATCACATGACCCAGGGACCGATTTGTAGCCACGGGTTTGTACTTTGTTTGGTCTCACCAAAGCGAAGCGATATTCCCACGGGTGGTTGCGGGGCGCTTCGTGCCCCTGTTTGGGGTTAGTTATTGTAACGCTTTTTGGAGTCACTGTATTGCCCATCACCTATCATCTCCACCTCCCCAAAACATAGAAGATCCATCCAGTCTTCCATGCATCTCTCTCATTGCCCTATCATGAAAACAGCATACACGGGCCGAACTTCCCACAACCGCCACCTGACCTTATCAGCAGAGAAGAGGAATTTGAAATTGAGCAGATATTAAAACATCGAGGCTTCTTTTCTTCCTGTTCATTCCTGATCCAATGGAAAGGATATCCACTGGAAGACAATTCCTGGGTTCCAGAATGGGATCTCAAACATTCAAAGACCGCTCTCCTTGAATATAAAAAACGACACCCGGCTGCCTTTCCCTCCATCGCAACCCTCTCCTCACATCTCAGACAATGTCTATCGGTCCCACCAACTCCACTGTCTCCTCAACCCCGACGTCCACAACCCTCGATGACAACCAACTGTCGTCCACTGCGGATGCTGGATGGCAAGTCGCGTCCGATGACGGTGGTGCCCCATCTCCTATCCAAACTCTTGCCGAACGTCTCATCTCCCTGCCATCCTCGCTTCCCATGTTTCCCATAGCAGTTCCCTCTTCTATTCCTTCAGTTATACTTCCCTCTTTTGCCTACAGGCAAAGAGATTCTTTTCTTGATCAAACTGCCACTAAACACCTTGTCTCTCAACTTCATGATATTACCCTTAGCTGCATCCTTGACACTCACATGGACAACCAATCACCCTTCCTTTACTTATACCAAATCTTTCTTACCACTTCTTGCCTTTTACTTGCCATGACAACCTCCATTCCCCCCTCCGACTGCCCACTCACCCCCTTTGTCCAACACATCCGTTCCCTTTGAGAATCCCTCGAGGAAGACCTCCTCCAACTTATGCATCAAATAGACTTTCCAACTTTCGTCAACGACATCACCTATTACCATTCTTGCCTCGATGAAATCCCCTACACACTGGCTCCTCCCCGTACCACACCATCATCATCATCGTCCTCACAAGCCTCTCCGTTAACCCTTGCTGAGCTGGCCATGCTCGAATGGGTCGATTTATGGCTTAGCGGTAACAATGGTGAGGACCCCCTCCCCGCCAATCATCCCCAGTATCACGAGGCCTGCTATTCTTGTCATCGTCTCAGGCACAACCGCTCCGATTGTCAATATTATCAATGTCCCATTTGCATGCGATGGAGCCCCGGACACCCACAGTCACGTTGTCCTGAGCGGATGACTCGGCATCGCTCCCCTTCCCCTCCTATCCCCTTGTCTTCCTCTTCCTCTTCGTCCCAGCAGTCTAGTCGTTCTCGGCATTCCCCCTTGCCATTACCGACTCCCCCTCCTCCCTACCGGGGATCTTGTCGGTCTCATCCTCCCCCTTATCAAGGATGCAGACCCACCACACGTCCTTGCTCTCCTTCCCCAATCCACAATGATGTCATCCCCGACGAGGGGTACTACAACATGGACAGTTCAGGCTATAATTCTCCCTTTTAATTATCTTCGTCTAGTGACTCAATGGCTAGTGTGGGGGTAATGTTATGATTTCCCCTTTCCCTTTACACTTTTTCCCTGTTTCTTCACTGTTCCCATTTATTTAGTGTCACGTGACATGGTGTATTACTCATCATTCTATGATGTTCCTTCACATTCCATAGCAATTACAAATCGCATCTCTTTTGCTATTGGTTCACATTTTCTTTATTCATTGCTCCATGGCATTCTTTCATATTCCACAGCGATTACCAATCGTGTCTTCTTTGCCATTGGTTCACATTTCCTTCTGGGACATTCCGCAAGGTTCCATTATATTCCATAGCTCGGGTATATAAACCCTTGCCTCCCTTTCCTACTCCATAGGTTAGACCTCCTTGCGAACTACCTTGTATTCTCTTTGCAATCCACCTGCTCTTAGCAGACTTGCTTTCCTCATCTTGGTCCTACTATCAAGAGGACATCCCTTGCTAAGCTCCTGCCAATTTTCCAAGGCAGTTCATTGTAGACCTTGGTGCATAACACCTAGGCGAGTCCTTGTTCCTTGTCCACGACCTTTATCCTTGCAAGGCTACGTTTGCCCCTATCTGGGTCAACCGTAACACAAGTGCTCTTTAATGAGCAGTTGTTCCCTTTATGTGAGAAAAAGCCTACACATCCATGGACACAAGCCAGTCCTGAGCACCAGGTCAAGATTCCGCTCCCTGATTTGCCGACTGACTTTGATGACTTCCTCCCTCGTCCAGAACCTCCCAAACCATTCCATGCACCTCCACCTTGCACTCCATTGCCCATTGCACCACCACCACCACCTCAGTGTCCCCGTAAAGGCAAGGCCCCTGAACACTGCCCACAACCTGCTCCTCCTACTGTTCCCCCTGAGCGTGCCAAGCGCGTTCTACAACGACCTGGGAACATATATGGAGATGATCGCCATCCTGTTGATCAGGAATGCAATGCAGACCATACATGATGTGATATTGGCCGAAGTGGTGTACCTCCTTGACAAGAAGTTCCTGGAGATTTCCCCGTTGAGCCCTCCCACGACATTCCTGACCCGGAACATCGCGATCTCTTTGAAGAGGAGATTGAGCACATCACCAAGGGAGCCGCGCTCACTTCTTTTCTCTTGGGAAAGGCGATCTGGCTAGATTCTGCAGATCACTCTAAGCTGATCCGTGAGTGGACATTCAAGGACATTCACATCCTACTGTCCATGCAACAAAAGGAATAGACAGATGCTTGTCATGAGCAACTCAAAGTTCTTAAGAAACGAGACGTTTTCAAACTGGTTGATCATCCTAAAGATTGTAAAGTCATCAAAAATTGTTGGGTCTTTGATATCAAACCCAATGGTAGAAAGCGTGCATGCCTAGTCATGAAAGGCTTCTCACAGGTCGAAGGCTTAGACTTCAACCAAATCTTTTCACCTGTCATGCGATACAAAATAGTGCGCTTAATGCTTGCACTCGTAGCGCTCGAAAACTGGCACATGGAAGCCGTCAATGTTCGTGCTGCTTATTTATATGGCACACTCGACGAAGAGATCTACATGGAACAACCAGAGGTATTTAAAATCCCTGGTGCTGAGACTAAAGTACTGTGCCTAAAAAAGGCCCTTTATGGATTAAAGCAGGCTGGTCTTGCCTGGTGGAAAGCCCTCAATGAGTCCATGAAAGAACTTGGCTTTGAATGGATTAAATCCAATCCCAGCATCTTTCTCTACAAAAGGAAAGACTCCCTCATGGTTGTAGCCATTATTTAGGTAGATGATGCCATTTTCTGCAGTCCCTTGAAGGCGATCGTTAGTGAGGTCAAAGCACACTTCATGCACAAATGGGAATATCGCGATCTCGGCAAAGCTAAAGAGTTTTTGCATATGAATATCAAATACTCCAGTCGAAAACTCTACATCGACCAGAAGGAATACCTTCAAAAGATCATTAAGCGTTTTGATTTTCAAAACTCCAAAGCAACGCTGACTCCCTTGCCTCAGGAGTATTACCCCATCAAAAACGATGCGCCCGTTAACCCTGGACTTCGTCAGAAGTTTCAAACCATCATCAGTTCCTTGATCTACATCATGATCAGAACCAGACCTGATATTGCCTATGCTATCACAACCATGGCGCATCATTCAGCAAATCCAACAAAGAAACATTTATCAAAAGCGCCATACATTTGCTGCTACCTCCTAGGAACGCCTAAAGCAGCCTTGTGCTTTGATGGCAACAAAGATGAAGGCATCATCGCATTTACCGATGCAGATTGGGCATCCGACCCTAATATACACAAGTCCCAAACTGGCTGGTTCTTAAACCTTGCCACATGTACTTTCAGCTGGCGATCTCGCCTGCAACCTACCGTGGTGCATTCTTCTATGGAAGCTGAGTACATGTCCCTATTAGACTGTGGTAGACAAGCATTCTGGGTCTGACAACTTCTGTGAGAACTCAAGTATAAAATGATCACAATACCAATTTGCGGTGACAACCAAGGTTCCATCTTTATGGTGTCCAATCCGATCACTGAACCACGCAGTAAGCCCATCGATATTCATTGGCATGCAATCCATGACTGGATACAGGATGGCCACATTGAACTATTCTTTATAGATGGAGTCAGCAATCCTGCTGACATGTTCACCAAAAATCTGGGGCGTATCAAATTCAAGGAAATCCGTACATCTCTCAGGATCGTTCTGACCCCTCCATAGTCGCCATTTCCACTCCTCAGCACACCATGCTTCAAGCAAGGGGGAGTGTTAAATGTGCTGTTATACAGCTGCTCTTGCTCCTATTTCTATTTCCCTTAATCGTATTTAGAGTAGATTATATAATCACAATACCTATGCACTATATAAACTTCGAACTCAACATCTGAGTTCTAATAACATCTTGTTCTTGAACAACCACCATCGTCTGCCTCAACACCGTTTGCAGCTCAACACCTCAACAATGTGAGTAGCCTAAATTGCCTCCGCGTTCTGTGTTGTCAAACACCTTGCTATACAGTATTGATGAAATAGATGCATTGCTGTTGTATAGCACATATAATGCTAATTGTCTCTTACTGTAGGCAGCTGTACCTAACTGTGAAACTGTAACATATTGTAGCACTCTTCCAAAACAAGTGGTTTGCTGATGGCAAGCACTTAGATTATAGATATCAGGCCATGTGTTATCATTTCATCTTGTTCTGTACTGTCATGTCTGAATTGACTGACTTTCTGTTGAGTTTACAAACAAGTGTGGCATGTAGCCATGGGCTTAGGTAAGCTGAGTATTTATACATTCACATATGGTAGTTTTACCTTAGTGACTACTAAGTAAAACTACAGGCTATCTTCTACAGGTTATGAGCCCTGCCTGTTCTCTGTAGAAAGTCCACTCACAGACCCACTCGAGGATGGCCAGTATTCAACTCGAGGACGAAGTCATTGAAATCCCCAAGCTCCGAACGGACGGTCAAAATTGGCCAATTTACCGCGAGAGACTCAAATGGGTTCTCGCAGCACAAGGAGTCATCAACTACCTACGTGGGATGACAACAGACCATTTTGACAACCAACTAAATTCATATGTCAAGGCTGCTCTCACATCAACAATCCCAGATTCATTATTCATGAAGCTTTACTCCTCAAATTTAGCTAGCAAGTGGTAGAAGACATTCCAGAAGTCTTTTGAGAAGGCTACCAGTACTACTACAGCGGAACTAGTACACAACAGACAGAGTAATGGAATGGCACAAGTGCTAGTGGCTGCACATATTGTGCATGAGCCAGTATCGTGGGAATTACCTAGCAGCAGATCGCGTCGCGAATGTGAACGCAAGTCAGACAGTTGGATAAAAGTCGAAACAGGTCAAGAAAGTGGTGATAAGCCTGTGGGTGAGCCAACACACGAGTTAGTTGACCAGTCGAGGACTGCGCATGCCAAATGGACGCCAAGCGAGGAGTACTTGTGAAGAGAGTTTTGCGAGGTGGCTGAGTGCCACAGTAAGGCAGCGGGTGCCAGTGACGAGGTTGAAGTCGAGGTCATGATGACCAGATGGTGCAGCAACGACAGATGTCCATCATGCACAGCCCAGGATGGGCAACCAGTTGACAAAATTAGTCGAGCGCATGAGCGCATCGACTTGAGACCAGCAGACCAGACGGAGGATTTGAGCAGGTTGAATGACGCTGCAAACGCAACGGGCAACACAGATTGTGGTCCAGACGTGCCTCCAGAGCGACCCAACGTGGCTAAGGTTGAGCGCGCGAGGATGGGTGGTGAGAGTCTTGACCAGGTCCCATTGGAGTCGCCAGCGAAGTCGAACGGGCGCACAGAGGAATGCGCATGAGTCCATACCGATCCAGGTGGTCAAGTCGAAGTCGAACAAAATGAGAGCATCACACTCAAGTGCGTGGATGTACGGGTGGACAGTGAGGTGGAGGGAATACCCCCAGATGTTGTGTTTGAGGGGGAGTGCGCTGGCATGCGTCGAGATGAGTTGCTTGAGGGGGAGTGAGTGAGCGCGTGTGCACGCAAGCATTTATTGACAGCTGTCGACAAAGATTATCAGCCCACCTCACAAGTTAATGAAGACATACCAGTAATGTCCCCAGCATGATGGAAGCCACCAGATGAAGCCGCAAAATGAGAGACCATACCTCCAAGAGTCGAGCTTGAGGGAGAGTGGAGTGGTCAAGCAAGCTCGCAGCTCATATCTACTTGCGGCAAGACGGACATGTCAGGCCATGACGAGGACCTACAAAATAGACCTAAAGGACAACAGGACACGTTAGAACACGAGCATGAAGGCTCAGATGACAATACAACAAAGTACTCACCTGGGCAGGTTTCAGCTGAATGGAGCGAGACGGTTGTTGAGACGGCGACGACGGCGGTTCCCCAGGATGACGATGACATCAAGAATGTGCTGAAGAAGCTATGCAACGTGTCAGAACGAGCTCACGAACAGTTAGAACGAGCGGAATGAACTCACCAGGTATAGCTCCAGACGAGCTGAGCGATGCTGACGGCATAGCACACCTACCAGCCAATCCAACGAAGGCTCCAGATGGTCTTGAGGTCGAGATGGACGATGGCATCGACAAGACATGCACATCATGTTGTGTTGATGGGCCAGGTGGTGGTATGGGCGAGCGAGTTGTTGTCGAGATCAAGCTGGTGGAGTCAGGACACAAGGTATACTCATCAGACAGTCCACACAGGTGTCCAGGGCATCCAGAGAGTGAGGAGGACAAGTGCGTCGTCAAAACGAGCACGCTACATCAAGTTGAGGTGCAAGGGGTCCATGTGGGCAAGCAGGTCCAGCTGAGGACCGTCGAGGGCCAACGAGGGCGCCAAGATAACTGCAATGGCAGAGTACATGTCGTGAGGCAGCATGGAACACGCGGCGTCGGGTCCACGAACACACCAGGTCAATTTGAAGTCCAAGGTGCCCATTGGGGCGAGTTGGCCGAGTGGAGAGACAACGAGGGCGATCGCGAGCACCAAGGCGATGGTGGCTGCGGCGTCGAGTACGTCGAGTGTCAACGTGAAATGAGAGGTGGCAGTGTGACAAGCACACCGTGTCGTGCTATCAGGCAAGGAGCCTGTTGGGGCGAGACAGTCAAGGCGAGAGGTGACAGCAGCAGTTGGGAGCGCCAGGGCAATGATGAAGGCGTTGGGGATGCTGGGAGGTGGTGTGGTGAGTGCGGCGCAATGAGCAGCATGCGCTGCTACTTGCAACGAGTAGGAACGGGACTGCTAGCTAACGGCAAAGTCAGTCAGGATCAGCAGTATGAGCGGAAGACGAAGGACGTACCTGGGTCGTCACCACCATTCAGCAGTCACGCCAGACGACCTGTTGAGGCCATCGATCCACCCCGTCGACACAGTAGACTCAAGACGGTACCTGCGAGAAATTAATCAAGTCAGTATATGAGGACGACTTACCAGGACGAGCGGTCGTGTCGAGGCCATATCGGGCGAGTTGGATCGTTTGGAGAGGTTGTAAATAACCTATAGAGGGTTAGCAGCAGGTCCCAGGACTTACCAGGGTGCCAGGACGCGAGCACGAGTGTTGTGGTCAGACAGCCACTAGCCGAGCCGCGACTTTCTGAATATGGCAACACCGTGGACGCAGCAATATCAGGACACTTTCACGCTTCAATATCACTTTCACGCTTCAATATTCAACGGATCTACATATGGACTTTCAATTGCTCATTGGAGCATTTGCTTAAGTATATTTCTAGTTTATATTCCTTTTGCTTTAGAACACCCCCACTTCGTTTGTAGGGGGAGTGTTGAGTTTACAAACGAGTGTGGCGCGTATCCACGGGCTTAGGTAAGCCCGAGTATTTATACATTCGCATACGATAGTTTTACCTTAGTCACTACTAAGTAAAACTACAGGCTATCTTCTACACTTTCATCCTCACTGTGTGCAACTGTGAGGGAACTTTTGGGACTTTGCATGGACTGTATACAGTGGGTATGGTACGTGTGAATAAATGACATGTCTTTTTCTAGTCACTTTACTGTGACGACTGTCGGTCTGTCGGGTCTGTCGACACTTCGTATAGTCCCCACAGTAGCGGTGACATATTGCTGATGCGAGACGGCGTTGCGATGCAACGAGACGAGACGAGACGAAATGTGTATTTGTATATCGGACGTGCGTATGTGTGAGACGCACATGCGACGCAGCGAAAATGTGTAAGTGTTTCGTTTCGTTTCATCCGCGCTGCGAGCGAGATGCAAGCGCAAAGAGACACGGCGCGCGCCACCACCGCCCGTACGTAAGTTTTCCGACATAAGCATATTGATACGTGAATACCGCGAAGACTCACTCAACGCACTCAACTCACTCGACCCACTCGAAAGATGCGTCGCCGCACATTTCGAACTCATCCGTCGGCCGTTCACTTTTTGATGTTTAGACGGTAGCCTGTCGTAGTATCAGTCAATCTGAGACAAAAGCATAGGGCGAAGCAAACCTCAAACGCTTTTCTTAGCAACTATCAGGTTTGATGGCAGAGCCTTCACACCGGAGCATATAAGTGTGAATGACTTTCTTCCTGATTCACCAGTCTTCCTTCACATTGTTCAGCTCACAGGTACTGGCTAGTAAGTCTATACACCCACCTCACACATCGACTTCCTCACCCGTCTACGTTCCGTCAGCCTTTTTGTCTATCCTTCAGCCGCTGCGAGTCATCAGCTGGCCGTCGACAACCCGACGACACTTTTGTTTATCAACACCCCGTGTGGATTATACACTCGTTTTGCAAAGATGCATTCCAGTTTTGTACTCTTCGTGCTAGCTTTCATCATGGCGGCTGCCTCGGTCATGTCCAGTCCCACACCCGTTCGGTGAGTGGATACGACAAACCAACTCTACCCTTAATTTTGCTGACATCTTGACAGTGACACGACCGAATGGGATTCTGTCTTTACGCGAGATAACGAAAACGATCCCGGATTCCAGCGCTCCCAGTACGTACTAACCAACTACAATGGTGTCGGACGCCGATGCTCACAGCGAATTGGGGCTTAGGACCAATCGGGACGTTGAACTACTGCAACTCCCAAACACACTCGAGGACCACACCAAGTTGCGCAAGAGAGGTATTTTTGCCGGGATTATCAAATCACTTGTGATTAGTTTATTGCCAGAATTGCTGATAGGGGGATCCAATTGACCTCGGATCCTTTCGATGTGTACGTCCATCATGCTACTTACTTGAAATATGGCTGAATATACTGTGGGTAGTAAAATCAGTGTTATTGAGCACTACTATTGCTTGATGCCAAACTTCCAGTGGTCACCTCACTGAGAAGCTGATTGATAGAATTTAGTGTTTTTTTTTTTTTTTTTTTTTTTTCAGCATGATGTTCATCACTGTGGGAAGTAAATTTGCTGGATATTGATGCTCCACTACCATATTCTCACTACAAGGACCAATAAAGCTCAATTCCTGCACATCAAATTTTGGTGCTTTCAAAAGTCATTGAAATGTGCAAAATGCTATATGAAATTCATCCACAAATGTGATGGTTTATCAATGTACTTTAGCTGTCTTTTCAGTGTTGGATTTGACATGTTTCAGCACTCTCAACACTGTATTTGCATGTAATATATATGCAAATTATGCTACTTTAGGAGTGAACATTGCTTGATTGCCCTAGCTCATTGACAGACAATAACATTCATTTACAGTGGCTCAAAAAAGTGTCCCAATGTTGGGTCATTTTGAAGAGATTGGCCAGTTATAGGAGAACATTAAAGAATTACATAATATGCATGCAGGATGGATGAAGGTAGTTGCTCTCGGCATTCTAACACTAGTTTGGTCATGTGATTTGGTTGTCATGGGAGTAAGTTACAGACATTTCTAAATGACATGTCATTGGAACACTTATTTGACTCTAGTTTATATTATACAGTGAGTGAAAAAACCCTTGCAATGTTTTACTATTTTGGACTAGGTGCAATGTAGCACATGAAGGCATGGGAATAGCGCTTATCCTTGGTGAGGTGGATGATAGAGGGTTCCCTCAGCTACAATTCGGTCCCTGGATCATGTGATTTGGCACAGCCAATGCCAAGATATGTTAATTTTAAAATGACTATGTCATTGCAAGGGTTTATTCACTGTTACGATTCGTCTATTTTGTTTCTTCTTTTCTTTTCTTTCATCTTGATGACCTCTCTACGGTAACCCGCGGGTTCACCTTTCTTCCACATCATCAAGAATTACTACAATCTTCCTTTGTTCCGATTCTACGGACTTCTGTAACTGACTCATCACTTGGGTCATACTTAATCACGTAGTTCTCTGCCCTTCAACAGGGTTCTTTCTGCTTCCATCGCATTCTGCGATGTTCTTTCACTTATCCTTCTTTATCCTTTTTCCTTTCATAGGCTATGGTCCGTGCTAGCCTCTCTGAACCTATATAAACTATACTAGCATGCTCTGTATTCCTTAACTTTGAGCTCCGCAATTCTACCCTTAGTTTTGCCTCTCAGTTCGTTGACTTCGGTCCCTCAGTCCCAGTAAAGGCCTCTCTACAACGAAGCCTTCCTCAAGCCCCAATCCTAGTCCCCAGTCCTAGTCACCTTGCGGCTACGTGCGAGCCTACCCGGCCCACACGTAACATTCACTTTTATGCTTGCTAGTGAAATCTCTATTAAATGAGATGATGTTTGTGTTTGTTTGGTCCTATAAACACAGATACACATATAAACAATATGTCTGAGCTTGAATAAGCTCACACGCTTCTTTGTTCACAACCATTACCATCATGAGATCCATCTCTTCTACTTAAAAGAATACCATCTTGACTATTCTTGATGCTGGTCATTCTGCTTCCTCTATTGCTTCCACCACTGGCCTCAATGTCTCTACCATCTCTAGGCTTCGTTCCAAGGAGCGCTCCACCCTACAGAAGTCCACTGGAGGTCATCCTTCCAAGCTTTCTCCTTCTAATGTTCGCCATGCCATCCATCTCATCTCTACTCAGAAGGCAGAAAATGCTGTTCAAGTGACCAAAGCTCTCACCAATATCATCAACCAGCCTCTTAATCCAAATACAGTTCGTCAGCACTTGAA
>JBBPJJ010001115.1:0-11281 GCA_038088635.1 Veloboletus limbatus
CAACAACAAACAGCCTCTGTATGATTGAGATCCAGTATGTTATGGCAAAAGTCCAAAAACTGTTACAATGGTGTTCCTGTTTTAAAACAGTCATATCTTTGCAACCCCTAGGCCAAATCACATGACCGAGGAACCGCTTTGTAGCCAGGGGTTTGTACGTTGTTTGGTCCCACCAAAGCAAAGCGATATTCCCACGGGTGGTTGCAGGGCGCTTCGCGCCCCGGTTTGGGGTTAGTTATTGTAACACTTTTTGGAGTCACTGTACCACTGCATTGATTTGGTGACCAGGCTTGATCTTGATGAGTGGAGTATGTTCTTTGTCCAATGATCAGCATCAATAATGTTTTATCTTGTCAGTACACACCCATAATTGATGACATGGATATCAGTGTCCAACCATCTAGGAAGCCAATAAACAAGCTATGGTCCATACAAATATATGTATGTTCTCCTTCCTTAGTATAGACTAGGAGCAGTGTTCTTGGCATAAACATAGTAGATATGGCTGACTTGGACTACCTATGAGTTTAGCAAGCAATCATGCAATCACATGAATATCTTCCCAGTAAACAACTTCCAAGCTATCCCAGACAGCACCAAGGTCAGGCATATGTACTTTTAATGTGTACCAGCTAGCATGGTTCTCTGCCTCATTTTCACAGTGGGGGAATGGCCCAGACCAGTGAACAGTCAGCTGGTAGCTGAGGTGGTCATGACTAGTCCTAAACCACTATTCAATCTTTTAAATTGAACTTTTCAATGAGTCTCATTCTGAGAATGCACTACCTATTACAATTTCCTCTTTCCTCGCTTATCTTCTCCCTACTATTCCTTGATGACTTCTCCATGGTAACCTATGGGTTCACCTTTCATTCGTCATCAAGATTACCTTCTTTCTGTTTACCAATGACTCACCTGACTGAGTCTCACATAGCCTTATTAATCTCCACCCTTCAACAGGGTTCTTTCGTTTCTACCGCATTCCATTTACCTCTATCCTTTTCTGTCTTTTTCCCTTTCTCATACATGGTCCATGCCCCATATTTGACACATATATCAACCCTTGAAGTACGACCATGTACTCTTAACTTTGAGCTCTGCAATCTATGCTCAATCTTGTCCTCGTCAACTTCAGTCCCCTAGTCCTTCGTTCCAATAAAGGTTCCTCCAAAGAGGCCTTCCTAGTCCCAGCCCTAGCCCCAGCCCTAGCCCCAGTCCTAGTCCTAGTCCTAGTCACCGTGCAGATACGTGCGAGCTGACCCGGCCCGCACATAACGAAAGCTCAAAGTTACCTTCCGCATGGCAACTGTTATTGTGAGCCATATCTATCTACACCCTGTCCTCCAGTACTCCCAGAACGTCGAGGAGAACCCCTTGACAACCACCTCCAGTCATCCCAGATTCGTCTGACGATGATGAAGAAGCCTCTCCAGAGATCTCTGACAAAGACAAAGACAACAAAGAAACCTCACCTGTAACCCTTGTTCAACCTCCACCCCTTGTCCAACCCCTCATTGCTGTACAACCGCCCATTATGTCTAACCAACCCACCGAACTATAACTCAACACCCTTCAGGAGTTCGACGGAACTTATTCCAAATATCTGGGATGGTTCAACAATGTCATGTTCTACCTCACCACTAACGTGGAGATTTATAATACTGAAGCTAAGCAAATCGCATTCACTCTCTCATATATGAACAAGGGATCAGCGAAGAGCTGGGCTTCTACCTTCTGTGTTAGCTGCATATAGAATGATGGCACTCTTAACATGGGAACCTGGGCTTCTTTCACAGCCACCTCAATAAAGCATATAAACACCACAATGTCATCAATCAAGCTATTGGATGGCTTTCCACCAAGAAGATGACCATGAGTAAAGGAGTGTTCACCCCTTCTCTTAGCCTCTATACCACCGAGTTCCAGACCAATGCTGCATGCGCCAGTATCACTGACGACAACATCTTGATCGGCTACTACTCCGCAGGAATTCCCTCAAGCCTGATCATGCACATCATGACCATGGACCCTGTCCCCGATTCTATTGACAAATGATATGAGAAAGCAGCATTATTCAATGCTGCCTGGGACAGAGTTAAAGAGATTAAAGCACGTATCTCTAACACCTCCACTTTCACCTCATGTCCTTTCACCTTCCCCTGCAAGGATCCAAATGCCATGGAAGTCAATGCAACTGTGATCACCAGACCACCCAAGCTCATACCTGAAACCCGCAAAGAATGTCAAGAACGAGGACTTTGTTTCAAGTGTCGTCTTCCTGGTCACTCTGCTAACAAATGCAAAACCTGCTTTGTCAATATCAAAACCACTTGGGAGGAAAAGAGGCAAGAAGATGTTGATGTAGTTGTGAAAAGAACTGATGAAGAAGAGACAGGAGAAATCCCGGACTTGATGGAATGTGATGATGAAGATGACGAAATCCTCATCAACAAGGTTCAGTCTTTTTAGAAGGAGAGTCTGTGATGATGTCAGCCTCTCCTCCTCGAAATAGATACTCGCCTGTACAGTCCAAATCCAAGAAATCATTATTTGTGACCATTACACTATCAATCTCCATGAGTACCAAGAAAACCGTCACCACTACTGCCCTCATAGACTCTGGAGCACATATCAACTGCCTTGATTGGGGATTTGTTCAAAAGAGTTGAATCCCCTGTACCAGATTACTAACCCCAATTCCTGTCAAAAACGTCAATGGGTCCTTAAACGCCAAAGGAACAATTCACTTTACCGCCGATCTTTACGTTACTATTGGACAAGTCACAACAAAGGCTCTTTTCCACAATATGGGATGTGTAAATGACCACATCATCCTAGTGTTTCCATGGCTCCAACAGGAAAATCCTGTCATTGATTGGAAAAGAAATCAATTACATCTTCGACAAGAAACCAATCAATCAAACAACTTTGCCACCAAGATTGAGAAATACACTCAGAAAACCCAACAGGCCCCAGGATATTACAAGATTGAGCCTCATCCAGTACGCCATGCCTTGGTAACCCATGAATTCGACAAGCAACTTTACGACTACCTCGAAACTCGCAATAAGGATTTTCTCTGACTCGAAGACTTTACCAAGAAGGCGGTAACGTCCTATTGTATCAATCGCGTTATGAAAGGCAATAAACATTATCTAACCCTGCGATACATATCTCCAGCTATGGTAAATGTTACGTGTGGGCCAGGTAGACTTGCACGTATCTGCAAGGTGACTAGAACAGGGACTAAGGCTAGGACTAGGACTAGAAAGGCCTCTTTGGAGTAACGTTTGCTGGGACTAGAGGATGAGGAGACTGAAGTTGATGGGTTTGCTAGGCAAGACTAAGTGTAGTATTGCGGAGCTCAAAGTTAGAGAATACAGGTCATGCTAATGGGGTTTATATACCTGCGAGAAGCGAGCACGGACCAAGACCAGAGAGGAAAGAGATAAAGAATAGTATGGAATGAAATGGAAATGGAAAGAACCCTGTTGAAGGGCAGAGAATAATGAGGCTATGTATGACTCAATCAGGTGAGTTATTGGAAGGCCGAAGAATTGGAGGGAAGAAAATGTATGTAATCTTGATGATGAGTGAAAGGTGAACCCGTAGGTTACCATGAAGGAGTCATTGAGGAAGGTCAAGGTGAAGGTGAAAGGAAAGTAGATGATAAAAAGAATAAAATGTAACAGTAAAGGCTTATACTACGTCAACAGATCTAGCCATACAAAACCTAGCCAACAAACCGAAAGTGACTCTCCCAATGGCATATAAAGACTACCAACCGGTATTCTCTGAAGTGGCAGCTGGAACCTTACCGCCAGTCCTGCCATACAATCACACAATCAACCTGAAAGATTCCTTTACTCCAAAAATTGGTAAACTCTACCCACTGTCCACTGATGAAACCAAAGCAGCTGATGACTTTATTGATGAACATCTCAAATCCGGCAAGATCTGCCCCTCAAACTCTCCGCAAGCATCGCCATTCTTCTTCATCAAAAAAAAGGATGGCAAACTCCATCCCTGTCAAGACTATTGCTATCTAAATGACCATACTGTCCGCAATGCTTATCCCCTGCCACTTATCACAGATCTAATTGACAAACTTAAGACAGCAAAACACTTCACCAAGTTTGATGTATGATGGGGGTATAACAACATTTGTATCAAAGACAGCAATCAATGGAAGGCAGCATTTATCACACACAGGGGATTGTTTGAACCCATGGTTATGTTCTTTGGTATGACTAACTCTTCTGTGACCTTCCAGCATTTCATGAATGACTCATTCCATGATATGATCGCAGAAGGATGGTTAGTCATTTACATGGACGACCTACTAATCTACTCCCCTGACAACGACACCCATGAATGCAATACCAAATGCATTCTTCAACACATGACTGAACTGGACCTACATCTAAAATTAGAACAATGTGTCTTTGACACATCGGAAGTCGAATACCTTGAGATGATTGTCAAACCTGGTCATTTGGCAATGGATCCGGTCAAGTTAGATGGTATTTCTACTTGGAAGGCACCAACTAATCTTAAAGAAGTCTGCTCCTTCTTAGGATTCACTAATTTCTATCGTCATTTTATCTGCGATTACTCCACTATAGCTCGTCCACTTATAGATCTCACCAAGAAGGCCGTTCCATGGGAATGGACCCCGACCTGCCAATCTGCCTTTGATTCGCTCAAGAAGAAATTTATGACCAAACCCATTCTCCAACTTCCTGACTCGACTAAACCCTTTTCTATCACCACTGATGCTTCCAAATGGGCAACCGGCAGTATTCTTTTGCAATCAGATACTAACGGGGAATGGCACCCCTGTTCCTATCTTTCTCAAACTTTCACACCCTCCGAGCACAACTATGATATCCACCATTGAGAACTTGTGGCAATCCTCTGTGCCTTGTGTGCATGGCGCCACTACCTCATCAGTTCCTCCTCACCAGTTCAGGTCTTTACTGATCATAAAAATCTAACTTATTTTCGCCAAGCTCAGCTGTTAAACCAATGCCAAGCCCACTGGCTGTTGAATCTTCAAAATTCCAATTTTCAAATCAGCAACATTCCAGGCAAGTTACTTGCTGGCCCAGATGCTCTCTCTCGCCGGCCTGATCATGTTCCCGCCAACACTTCCCCTGACAATGCTGATGTGACCCTTCTCCCAGATTCTTTATTCATTAATCTTATTTACACCACCCTCAATCACCACATTCGCCAGGCCTCCACCTCTGACTTGGTCGTCCTTGACTGGCTTCGTCCCCATCCTATTGCTGGCTCCTCTGCTGCCCGCATCCCTTCCAATTGGTCCTATGTGGACAGTAAACTCTCCTATCAAGGCCGTCTGTACATCCCTTGTGATGATGTGCTCCGGCATTCCATTGTGTCCAGGTGCCACCATCATGAAATGGCAGGACACCCAGGGTATCTCAAAACTTGCCAACTGGTCGCCGCCCAGTACTGGTGGCCCAGTCTCACTCAATTCCGCTCCATCCCATCTCTTCTGCCTGTACCTGCCCCTTCCAGCAGGTCTCCAGTAATCTTATCACTGGTCTCCCTTCATCCGCTGGCTTTGATGCTCTCTTGGTCGTGGTCAACCACAGCCTTACAAAGAGGGTAATTCTTAGCCTTACTACAGCCACTGTCACCATGGAAGGCATTGCCTCCTTGTTTTTTACTCACGTTTTCACCCGATTCGGTCTCTACAAGAAAGTAATCTCTGATCAAGGTCCCCAAATTGCCTCCTCCTTCGCTAAGGAATTGGGAAGACTTCTCAGCTACCAACTCACTATCTCCACTGCCTACCATCCACAGACCGATGGAGAAACGGAGCATGTGAACCAAGAGATAGAAACCTATTTAGGGATCTTCTGTGGAAATGAAATGACAACGTGGGCCAATCACATCGCAATGGGAGAATTCACATACAACCATCGCCCCCACTCGGTCACAGGAAAATCACTTTTCTTTCTCATGATGGGCTTTGAACCCCAAGCCCTACCATCGGTTTTCCCATCATCAGATCTCCCAGCAGTCAATCAACAGTTGTCAACTCTCATGGTTGCATGAAATGAAGCCCTTGCCGCCCACAAACTCGCTTAGCAAACTATGGCAGCTAGATGAAAACAACAGTTCACTCCATTCAAACTCAGCGAACAAGTATGGCTGGAAGCAAGAAACTTGAAACACCTCATAACCAATCCTAAATTCACCACAAAACGAGGAGGACCATTCACCATGACCAAAGTCCTTTCTCCAATCATGTATCAACTACGTCTCCTCACAACCTGGAAATTCACCTTGTATTCCACGCCTCACTTCTATCCTCATACCATGAAAATGACAATTATGGGCAGAATTTCCCACAACCACCACCAGATCTAATAGAAGGAGAAGAAGAATATGAGATAGAATGGATCTTACGCTACAGGGGTTCTGTGGTGCACCGTTTCTGCCTGATCTGATGGAAGGGCTACATAGCCGAAGAAGACTCATGGGTTCCTGCACGGAACTTGAAACACTCCGCAGCATTACTGACCGACTATAAAAAATGTCACAAACTTTGAAGCTCCCAATATGTTTCTCTCCTTCCAACTCATCTGTTTTATGTTTGACTTCGTCCCCAGAGAAAAGTTGTCTCACTTACCTTTCGCTTTTGCTACAAAGTTCCAAGTTCTCATTCTTCCGAACACGCCTATTTCTGCTGTTATGACTACTGTCCATTTCACCATACCTTTTAATTTCCTCTGTTCTCTCCCTTCATTTCACCATGGGCATGACCTACGCTGTTCAGTCAGTTTCCCCAGTTCCTGAACTTATAGAAGAAACCTTCCCATCATCATCCTCTTTCACCACTGCCAACAAAGAAATCTATCTCTGACTCCATGAAGACTCAGACGAGGTAAACGACTCCATCTCAACAACTGCATACGCAGGGTGGGGAGAGAACCCCGACAATGCCTGGAGGGTGGTGGGACCCGAACTAGATATGCCAGACCCTTTCGCAACTCATCCTATTAGTTCTCATTTGCCAATTTTATCTGTTCTTCTTCTCCCAGTGTCTCATTGTTTCCACTCTGATATGCCAGATGACACATATGGACAAGTCCTCCTTCACCACATCACGGACTCCCAGCTAGCTATCCTGGCAACAAGTCATCTTAACTATGGACCCCCCCTCCTTGGTCTTTACAAGGCCTTGATAGAAACTGAGTGCATTGACCTCATCATCCGTAATAACTCCATGAACCCCGATGCCCATGTAACCCTTATCGTGGGAGTCCTCCGACACATTTGAAACCATTTATGGGAAGCCCTTGTCACTATGGGGTACCAACTGCATTTCAGAGAATTCCTTGCCAATATTGAACGGTACACATGGGAGCTCACTCTTGCTCAGGAAGTCTGCCAGTTGCCATATTCATCCTGTTCAACCCCTAGCGCCTCCTCTTCTTCCCTTGACCCGGCCGAGGAAGCATCCCTGGCCCATACCGATGCATGGCTAGCAGGACTTGGTGGCCAGTTGGTCCTTCTCCCTAACCATCCTTGGTACTGTGAAGCATGTTTTGAATGCCACCGACTGGGTCATCGTCAGGCTCAATGCCCCCAGTATCAATGCCTGTTGTGTCAAACGTGGGCTCTGGGCCATGCTCAAGTCTGCTGTCCGAGTCACCCTCGTCCTCATCCTCCCTGTCACATGCAGTCGTCCTCATCCTCAGGTTCTTCCATAACACAGCAATCCCTCTCAGGTCACCCCTCACAATCAACTGTCTGCCTCCCAACCCCTCGTTGTTGCCGTACCGTCTCCCCCATTTCTCCTCTCCCCGATTGTGATACCTACATCGATTATATTAGAGATGACACCGCCTATGCGAACATCACCGGCTCCCCAGGTGCCTATTCCCTTGATCTTTAGATCTTCCCATTGCGTATGTGTCCCTCAAGACTGGCTCTCATTGGTGACTTGAGATGTACAAGGGGGATAATGTTATGATTTCCTCTTTCCTCACTTATCTTCCCTCTACTATTCCTTCTCCATGGTAACCTATGGGTTCACCTTTCATTCGTCATCAAGATTACCTTCTTTCCATTTACCAATGACTCACCTGACTGAGTCTCACATAGCCTCATTAATCTCCGCCCTTCAACAGGGTTCTTTCCGTTTCTACCATATTCCATACTATTCTTTACCTCTATCCTTTTCTGTCTTTTTCCCTTTCTCATACATGGTCCGTGCCCCATAGTTAGCACATATATAAACCCTTGAAGTACGACCATGTACTCTTAACTTTGAGCTCTGCAATCTATGCTCAATCTTGTCCTCGTCAACTTCGGTCCCCTAGTCCTTCGTTCCAGTAAAGGTTCCTTCAAAGAGGCCTTCCTAGTCCCAGCCCTAGCCCCAGTCCTAGTCCCAGTCCTAGTCACCTTGCGGATATGTGTGAGCTTACCCAGCCCACACGTAACACTACTGGCTGTACCTTTCTTTAAGTCCAGTGGGTACCCCACTATACCAGACATTTACTGGTGGATAGTGTCAGTGCACCATGCTTACAGGCACCCTACCCCTCTTGGCAGCACTGGCTACACCTTACTGACATTGTGGATCACTACTATTTTTCACTTGACATCTCTAGCTCATCCATTTGAGTCAATGTTTTCACTTTCGGGGGTTTTACATAGTCCTGATGAGCAGGAGTCTCATTATCTGACCAAGACAAAGCTTGCCAACTTCTTCCTTTTTTTCTGGTAAAATGTATAAGTGGGCTACCAATGTTTGTTCCGAGATATTCATGGATTAGCAGTAAGTACTTCATTGCCTCAATTCATCCACATAGATAGCACCTACAGTGTCCTTGTTCTAGAACATTGTACCAGAAGTCACCTA
Organism: Veloboletus limbatus; assembly: GCA_038088635.1. Classification (NCBI taxonomy): domain Eukaryota; kingdom Fungi; phylum Basidiomycota; class Agaricomycetes; order Boletales; family Boletaceae; genus Veloboletus; species Veloboletus limbatus. The sequence goes on from JBBPJJ010001115.1 coordinate 8,903, forward strand.
TTCTATTACCACCTTTATTGTTACAAGAACAGTATTGACAGCTCAGTCAATGACCACTTGTTGTTGAGGCAACTCAAGAGTGCCATACCATATCCATGGCAAACCATACAGGTTTGGGAGAGCTGGACATACTCTTCACTGGTAGCACTAGTACTAGAGATTGATGTTGATCCCTTCAAGTATCTTTGCAAACAATAGTGGAACATGGACCCACAAAGCTAGATTAAAGGACATCTCAAGAAAATGTATCTAGAAAGGTTGTATGACATCAAGGATGATGATGATGGGTTATGGACAGGAGAAATTGATTGAACAAAGTTTGAATGTATCCACGGAGAGTAATGACATCCAAGGATGTATAGGATAAAGTCTGGTGAATGCATGTGCTCGAGGCAATGACTAAAAAGTCCAGCAAGACAAGGGGAAGCATGAAGAGCATAGGCTGCCTGAAGCTGTCAAAGCATGTCCAATATCTATATACTCTATACCAGCCTTTCCAATATCATTGGTGTAATCTCCTTCACCCAGACAGTAACCAGACTCTCCACAGAGACCCTCCATATCACTCCATGCCAAATTCAATTCAGCCTTCAAGATGATCTTGCAGAACATTTTCAGCTTATGAAGATTACAGATGGGCAGGGGTAACCCTTGGGAAAAACAGCTTGACCCTTGCCCTTACCCGCCAAAATCCGTACCCCCTCCAGGGGTATGGGTTACCCACCACTAGGGGTAGGGGTCAAGTGTGGGTTGAAGGGTCTGCACAACCCGCAGATTTAGGCACATGGGTCTGATGACTGGTCATTCTACTATTCATGTACCAGTAAGATAGCTAGACAAAAAAGTCACCAACGTCTTTGGAGTACCCTTCCACTTCGACAGAGTCCAATTTCGCCTTGATTCCTGCCAAAAGATCCCTATCCTTCACCACTCCTTTTGAGATCCACTCTCCCAAGCACATTAGAGCATGGATGGTATCAACATGCAGGTGATTTCTGAGATATAAGAGTATAATGCAACCTTTACTGAACACGCACTCAACATCAACCAAAGTTGCTAGAGTGTAATTAGTTCAAGAAGAGCAGAAATACAATGATATGACTCACCCTGAATTCTCAAATAGTCCTGAGCCATCCGCAATAATTGAGGGTATATGTGCTTGCGCTTGTACCACCAACACAGTAGATCCTAGATCCTTTCAGTCGGCAGCTGAAGGTAGCGGGTCAATTCATCCAGTATTTTGCTCATGCCTTCATCGAAATTGAGGTCATCGAACATATTGTGCGACTTCAGTTGGGCATTGTGTGGAGCATTAGATATATTGCAGTCCTAAATGAACCATGTCAGCAGTAGCAATACTCGAATACTGGTACTCATTATCTACCTCGTCATCAGATAAGTCTTCAAAATGATTTTCTTGATACTGGTCTTCATAGACGTCACACACCAAGTAGTTTTCCATGTTAATCTAGTCTTCCAGCCGATCAGCTATGTGGAAATATGCCAGTTTGTGGTGAGGGTGGAGGACTAGGGTAGCATCACAGTCTCAGTGCAGATAGAGTGTTAAATGTAAGAATTACCTACCCATCACAATGCAGTATGTTTTGGACAGATCAGTCTTGCCGTAATACCTGTTCAGTGTTCGTTGTCCAATTTACAATGCCAATCAGATGGCCAGAGAGTGGTTCCCCCAATTAATTGCAGCTGACAATATGTCTTCGATATGATCCATCACTGGTATAACTGTTACGTGTGGACCGGGTAGGTTCGCACGTAGCCGCAAGATAACTAGGACGAGGATTGGGAACAAGGACTGGGGCTTGAAGAAGGCTTCGTATAGAGAGGCCTTTATTGGGACTGAGGGACTAGGGACCGAAGTCGACGAACTGAGAGGCAAATCTTGGGTAGAATTGCGGAGCTCAAAGTTAAAGTACACAGGTCGTGCTAGTACGGTTTATATATGTTGGGCAAGGCTAGCACGGACCAAGGCTACGAAAGGAAAAAGAGAATAAAGGATAAATAAAAGAACATCGCAGAATGCGATGGAAGCGGACAGAACTCTGTTGAAGAGTAATGAGTAATGACTATGTATGACTCAGTGTATGTGAGTTAGTCGTAGAAGTCCGATGAAACGGAAACAAAGAAAGTGAATGTAATCTTGATGACAAGAAAGGTGAAACCGCAGTTTACCGTGGAGAAGTCATCAAGGAAAAAAGAAAGAAAGAGAGAAAGAAACGTAGAGTAGAGCGTACAAAAGATAAGTCCTCAGTGAATCGTAACATTACCCCCCCATTACGCCTCGAGTCTCCGACGAGAACCAGGTCTTGAGGGACACATACACCGCGAGGCTTCCTAGAGATCTAAAGCAAAGGCACCGGG
>JBBPJJ010001118.1:0-11247 GCA_038088635.1 Veloboletus limbatus
CCATCATTTTGTGTTCCCAGATTTCGTTGATATCTTCTTGGGCTGCGTACGCACATCATTCTGAGATGTATTAGTCTCCGCAAACCAGACTCGCGATGTCAAGAGACGGTGATTCTAAGAATGCACGCTGGTCTGCGATCGTATAAGAGCATGACAACCATGTATTGTGGCATAACCTACGTGAAAGTTCTACAGTCTCGAATGATGACACCACGAGCACACCCCCGAAAACTATTCAGCGGCATCGGGTCAGACGCAGACAGAGATGCGACACAGAAAACCTCGAATGGGTCGAGTCCCAGGAGCAGTGGCAGGTCGACTCGGATGAAAAGACTGCTGACATCACGAACCTGGACGCGACATAGAAGGCCAGAGGGTACATCGTGCAACACACAAGACGAACCGCTCAAACGAACGAGCTGGTGAGGGAGCTGGAGAAGTCAACGAAGACGTCGAGACCGCATGCAAAAAGGCAGAGACGGCCGAGGGTGCGAGCGGGCAAGGGTCTGGAAGCAGGGGTCTGGCTGAGGAATCCATAAGCGAGAAGGCCACCAGTAAGGCTTCCACAACGGAGGATAGCCGAGACAAACATGAAGTCGACCACACAATTGTACCGCCCAAGGAGATTCGGACAACGAAGTCAAGCAACACAGTGGCAAAGAGAGTAGACCAACCTTGGAGATGCAACGGGCGACGACGAGCGTTATTTACACATGCCCACAAGAGCCCCCTGACGAAACTAAGTGCACGAGGATGGGAGAGGGTGTGAAACCTGTCGCAAATCAGACATGCTTGGGTTGTCGACGCAACAGATTTCAAATGGTACGGGCAGGAATGGCGGGGAGGAACGCCAACATGAGGAGCCTACCGAACCACCAGATGATGCAGAGGAAGCGCACGCCGTATGGATGCCGAGCGAGATGGGATCGTGAGGAAAGGACCAAACAGACGTCCAGGTCGAGCCGGGCGGCGGTATCGTTACAGGAGCCGATGGAGAAGTCATACAGATATCCCCAGATGTCGAAATTGAGGGGAGAACACCGAGGATACAACGAGACGCAACGAGACATGTTGATTGAGGGGAAAAAAGGAACATGAATGCATGTAAGATGGTGGTCGAAGAAGGTGACCAGTAGGCCCCACGTGTCGACGACGAAGCCCCATCACTACCTACTAATCTGCAGGATTAAGCGAGCAGTAATGTGCAAAACGACTGAAATGAAATAAGCGCTCAGTAGAGCCTCATCAGGCTTTCTTAAGCGCTGATTCAGTGCTCATTGCTCAATGAGCTCGCCAACAAATTTACCCGAGCTTTGAGCCAATCGGCACCAAGGAAACCTCCAATAGCCGTCGTCAAACTTCAAGGCATTGTGCCGATGAGGCTCCCTGGCTTACAGAGGCTTACGATTCCTGGGAACGAACACACTGATTGGTGGAGATCTGAAGCGGTTGGTTGAGTCAGGCAGATCAGGTAGCTCTGGTGCAATCATAGCTTAGATAATATTCCACTGAAAAGTATTGATCATCACGATATGATTGTCCATACTGTTTGACAACAAAGTACACAGAAGCTATTTACTGGTTACTTACATTAGTAGTGTTGGAGCGGTTGCAGTATTGAGGCAAACAATGATGGTTGTTTTAGAACAAGAGTGTTATTAGAACTCAGTCATTGAGTTTGAATCTTAAATAGTGACATGTGATGTATGATTATATAAGCTAGTCTACCTAAATACAATTAAGGAAGAATAGAAATAGGAGTGAAGACAGCAGTATAATAGCATGTTCAACACTCCCCCTCGCTCAAAGCAGGGTAGACTGTAGAGTGGAATGGCGACTATGGAGGGGATAAAACGATCACAAGATTAGTGTGGAATTCCTTGAACTTGATGCGCCCCAGGTTTTTGATGAACATGTATGATGTCAGTAGGATTGCTGACACCATCTATGAAGAACAGCTTAATGTGGCCATCCTGAATCCAGTCATGAATCATATGCCATCGAATGTCAATGGGCTTACTACGTGGTTCAGTGATAGGATTAGATGCCATAAAGATGGATCCTTGATTATCACTGCAAATAGGGATTGCATTCAGGTTGTATCCCAGTTCTCGTAGAAGTTGCCTAACCCAAAAGGCTTGTCTACCACAGTTTGATAAGGACATGCACTCAGCTTCAGTAGAAGAATGCGCCATGGTAGGCTGCAGGCAAGATCGCCAGCTGAAAATACATCCGGCTAGTTTCAGAAACCAGCCAGTTTGGGACTTGCGTGTATTCAGGTTGGATGCCCAATTCGCATCAGTATAGGCGATAATGCCTTCATTCTTGGTGCCATTAAAACATAAGGCAGCTTTAGGCATGCCCCAGAGATATCGACAGATATACAGCACTTTTGATAAGTGTTCCTCAGTTGGGTTGGCTGAATGATGCACCATTGTAGTGACAGCATAGGCAATATCGGGCCAAGTTCCTATCATGATGTAAATCAAGGAACCGATAATGGTTTGTGTTACGTGTGGGCCGGATAGGCTCGCACACAGCCGCAAGATGACTAGGACTGGAGGACAAGGACTAGGGCTTGAAGAAGGCTTCGTTAGAGAGAGGCCTTTTACTAGAACTGAGGGACTTGGGACCGAAGTCGATGAACTGAGAGGCAAGACTAAGCGTAGAATTGCGGAGCTCAAAGTTAAAGAATACAAGTCGTGCTAGTGTGGTTTATATATGTCTGGATAGGCTAGCTTGGACCACGGCTAGGAAAGGAAAAAGAGAGTAAAAGGGTAGATGAAAGAACATCGTAGAATACGATGGAAACGGAAAGAACTCTGTTGAAGAGTAAAGAATGATGAGTAAGTATGACTCAGTGTGTGAGTCAGTTATAGAAGTCCGAGGAAACGGAAAGAAGGAAAGTGAGTGTAATCTTGATGATGGATGAAAGGTGAAACCATAGTTTACCGTGAAGAAGTCATCAAGAGGAAAAGGGAAAAAACGAAATAGAATGTAAGAATCGTACACGAGCGAAAGAATTGTAACAGTTTGGAACTTCTGACAAAGTTTGGGTTTGACGGGCGCTTCGTTTTTAAAGGGGTAATATCCTTGAGGTAAGGGAGTCTGCGTTGCTGTGGTGTTCTGCAGATCAAATTGCTCAACAATCTTTTGTAGATATTCTTTTTGATCAATGAAGATCTTATGATTGGAGCGCTTGATGTTCATGTGCAGAAACTCTTTGGCTTCACCAAGATCATGACATTCCCATTTGGGCATGAAGTGTGCTTTAACCTCATTAACAATGGCCTTCGAGGGACCACAGAAAATGGCATCATCTATATAGATAATGGCTACAACTGTAAGGGAGCCTTTTCTCTTATATGTAGAGAAAGATGCTGGGATTGGATTTGATCCTTTCAAAGCCAAGTTCTTTCATGGACTCATTGAGGGCTTTCCACCAGGTGAGACCAGCCTGCTTTAATCTGTAGAGGGCTTTTTTGAGGCACAATACTTTGGTCTCAGCACCAGGAATTTTAAATCCCTCAGGTTGTTCCATGTACATCTCTTCGTCGAGTGCGCCATATAAATAGGCAGTGTGAACATTGACAGCTTCCATGTGCCAGTTTTCGAGTGCTGTGAGTGCAAGCATTAAGTGCACTGTTTCATATCGCATGACGGGTGAAAAGATTTGGTTGAAGTCTAAGCCTTCGACCTGTGAGAAACCTTTCGCAACAAGGTGCACACATTTTCTACCATCAGGTTTGACATCAAATACCCAATGATTTTTGATGACTTTATGATCTTTAGGACAATCAACCAGTTTGAAAACTTCTCATTTGATAAGTACCTTGAGTTGCTTGCGACAAGCATTTTTCCACTCTTTTTGCTGTGCAGGTGGCAGTTTGTGGATATCCTTGAAAGTCCAATCGCATATAGGCTTAGAATGATCTGCAGTATCTAGCCATATTGCCTTCCCCAAGAGGTAAGAAGTGAGAACCCCTCCCCCTTCTCTAATGATGTGCTCAATCTCCTTTTTGGAGAGATCAACATTTTTTGGAAGGGGAATGTCAGGAAGGTGCTCATCCGGAAAAGTCCTGGGAACTTCTTGTTGAGGAGGTGCACCAGCATGGTCCAAATCATGCCAAGTACACTTTGCATTTTTTTCCTGATCAACAGGATGATGATCATCCCCTTAGATGTTTCCTGGGTGGTGAGGTACACGCCGTTTGCGCATAGAGCAGTGAGAAGCAGGAGGGACAGCAAGGGGTGCAGGCAGAGGGTGGTGTTCAGGGGCTTTGCCCTTTTTGGGTCGCATAGGAGGCGATTGTGGTGCAACTGGCGAAGGAGTACGCAGTGGAGGTGCATGGAGTTGTTCGGGAGAGTTTGGACGAGGGTGGAAGTCATCAAGGTCATCTGGCATATCAGGAAGCAGAATCTCGACCTGTTTCTCAGGGATGGCCTATGTCCATGGATGTGAGGGTTTTGCACATAACAGAAATAGCTGCTCATTAAAAAGCACTTGTGCTGAAGTGAAAATAACATTGTGGGGATGGCGCATCAATAGATAATTCTGTTCATTACCAGGTGCAATGCCTAGATACATCATTGGTTCCAATTTAGGGGCCAGCTTATTGATGCGAATGTCTGAAGGGACATGGGCATATGCTTTGCAACCAAAGATGCAAAGATGGCCGATATCAGGAGCCTCCCCACTGAGAATCTCAAATGAAGTGCGCCAATTATGTCTGCACAATGGTATTCTGTTGTATATGGACGGCATGGCTCCAACTGAATTCCCACCAAGATTCTGGCACACAACAATCAAGGTGCATCAATTCTGACTTGTCCATAATGGTATGCATAAAGCACTCAGCATGACCATTTTGTTGGGGAACATGTGGTGCACTCTGGTAGATATGTATCTTCTGAGAGGCAAGCAGCTCATCAAAAGCTTTGGACTTGTACTCTCCCCCTGCATCAGACATCCATCCTTTGACAGTGGTGTCGAATTGGGTGGATACCATTGCTAAAAAGCACTTGGTTGCCTGTAAGGCATTATTCTTGGTGCGCAATAATGCACTCCACCCATATGACGTATAGTCGTCGAAGAAAGTGATGACATATTTGTATTTATGATATGATGCAATAGAAAAGGACTTAACGTCCAAATGAATAAGCTTGAAGGGCGCTTTGGCTCTCTTGAGATCTGGGTGGAAGGTGCAAGCAGGGGTTTTGCCCTCCACACAACCTTTGCAGATCTTGTCATCCTTCGGTATCTCGAGTGAAGGAAAATTGCATGTGTATTTCACAGCATGTTTCATTACATCCTTGGAAGGATGTCCCATACGCTTATGCATGGTCTCAAAATCAGGAGTCACTGTTTAATGGTGGCGATCAGATATGTTCTCAAGGGTATACATATTATGGCCCATGCAGCCTGGTTTAAAGGATGCGAGTATGGTGTCATCACCAAAGAGCATGTCTATACTCTCTGCGTTTCCAGAGATTGTGTGCTACCACTCCTTGTCAGAATAGTTATTGAGAAAGAATTCATTGTACTCCTCTAGGGAAACATTGACCATGGCATGACAATTATGTCTTACACTATAGATCAGGATTAACTCCATAGCGTGCATTACAGCCATGATAGGGACCACCATCTTATTACAGTGGAGATGACCATCAGGCTGGGAGGAGACCTTGCATCGTAATTTGAACATCTTCGTTATGTCATCAGGATCACCAAATACCTCAAAGAGTTCAACATAGAGTAAGGGTGTTGCAATGGCATGCTCCCTTTGCAGGAAGCTAGGAAGAGCAATACAGGCAATCTTACATACCTTTGAGTCATTGATGGTAATTGAGGTTCAAGAGTGATTCGGAATCAGCTAGCTTGTATTCATACTCCAAGATGACTTATATAGTATACAAGTCTTGAGTGTGACCAAGCCTATTACTAAGCATATAGGGATAACTACTGTTTCCTTCTGTTGTGAGATATTCTGATATAGCAAACAGTACACATTCGTACAGCCACCTGATTACTTAATTAGGTGTACTTAGAGTTGTTGTACCTAGTCACTGACTATTGAAGAACTTGATACATCATTCCACTCTGAGCTATTGTGTAGTCTGAAGACTACCCCTCTGCACTTTCAACCTTTCATACCTTCAACACTCCCCCTTGCTTGATGTATGTAATATGAAAAGCAGTAAAAGTAAGGAATGGAAAGAGGAGAAGGGTGAGCATATCCACATCAGCCAGTGTTGGAAAACACAAGCACAAGCTGTGAGCGAAATTTATCAAATGTGACGTGAGTGAGGTTTTTAGTAAACATATCTGCTGGGTTGTCAGTTCCAGGGATATAAAAAAGCTCAACATCCTTCTTGTTCATTACCACATTCCACATGAAATAATAATGAATACAGATGTGCTTGGGATGCTTCTCCATAACAGGATTTTGTGCTATGAAGAGTAATGCCTAATTGTCTCCACAGATGGAAATGGGTCCAAGTTCCCTCATCATCTGGAAAATCCATATGGCTTGTCGAGCACAATTGCTCAAAGTCATGTATTCAGCCTTAGTGGATGACAATGCAGTGGTTTTTTTTCAGTGTAAATTCCACAAAAACACACTGTTCACCAATTTAAGATAATACCCAGTTTGGGAATGATGAGTAAGATGGTCCTGACCCCAATGAGAGTCAGTACAAGCATAAAGTCCCTTATCCAGGGAACCATCATAGATGAGTTGGTAATATTGTGTTTCCACAAGATATCGTCAGATATGTAATGCCTTGTCGAGGTGGGCTTGGGATGGATTTGTGGAGGCATGAGCCATAGTATTGACCGTGTGTACAATATCAGGTCTGGTACTGATCATTAGGTACAACAATGAGCCAATAACTTGTTGGAAATGTGTTCCACAATGGTCAAGTATTTTTGCAAGGTATCCATCCCTGTTGATCAAGTAGTATTTTTTGATCATCTCACTTTATTGTCATTCAGAGTTCATGAGGTTCCCTGAGATCACGACATTCCCATTTCTTCATGAACACAGCCTTGAGCTTATCTACCAAAGCTTTCTCTGGTCTGCAGAATAGAAAATTGTCAATGTAGATAATTCCCAGCACAAATGTTTTACCGATGTGGTATATGAATAATCCAGCATCTGAGTGTAGGCATGTAAAACCTAGCTCCTTCATGGATTTATCTAGTATTTTACACCAAACAAGTCCAGCTTGTTTCAAGCCATAAATTGCATACAGGAGTTGTAGGACTTTGCCTTTTAGATGAGGGGGCAGGAAACCCTCAGGAAACTCCATGTAGAGTTCCTCTTCCAGTTCTCCATAAAGATAGGCAGATCATACATCTACAGTAATATGCCAGGATTCAAGTGTGGCAAGCGCGAGCATGCACCAAACTGTTTTGAAGTGTACTACTGGGGAAAATATTTGATTGAAATCTATGCCTTCTACTTGTGAAAAAGCTTTGGCAACCAATCTGGCATGTTTATGGCCATCAGGCTTCATGTCAAAAACCCATCAGTTCTTGACCACCGTTCAGTGAGTAGGGCAATCTATTATTCAATAGACTTTGTGGTCTTTAAGGGTTTGAAGCTCATTTTCACAAGCTTTACACCATAAGGATTGTTCATCCAATGGTAGTTTTAAAATATTGTGATAGGACCACTCCCGATAGTTGACATTGCTATGAAAAGACTCATCCATTGGGATAGCCTGAGCAAGTAGGAAGCGTGTCAACTCATCTCCCCCAAGCCAGAACAACCTGTGTGACGAGCTCGCCGGAGGCTGGGTCATTGGGATCCACAGAGGGGTCACGCAAGGGAGCAGGAGCAGCGTCAGAAGGAGTAGAGGGACTGGGTTGAACCAGATCCCTCCAGAGGGCATCGCACTCAATATCCTGCAATTGCTGCAAGGGGTGGTGCTGCTCGCCATAAATATTGCCAGGCCAAACCAGCGCATGATGTTGTCATTTACTATGACAAGGCATAGGAGGAACAACAGGCAGAGGATGAGGTGCATGAGGAGGGGAAACTGGCGCAGGGAGGCCAGGAGGTGGATGTGGTGATTCAGAAGGAGAAGCAGGTGCAACCAGTACAGGGGGAAGAAGTAAAGGATGAAAGCGGGGAACAGCCACATCACCATCATCCTTATCAGAGGACCAGCCAGTGGATCATTGGCATGGCAGTAGGCAGGGGCACGATGTGAGATTGGACCAGACAAACCATTTCCAGAAGAAGCATGACAGGTGCAATGAGGAAAGAGATGCTCATCAAAGATGGCATGTGCAGAAGAGAAAAGTACACCATGATCCTGCATAAAGAGATGGTTTTTGTCACCATGGGGGGAGACACCAATGTAGGTCATCAATTCAGACTTAGGGGCAAGTTTGCCATCATGAGTCTCAGGGGGAATGTGAACATAGGCATCACAGCCAAAAACCCAAAGGTAAGACACAATGGGTTTGCACTTGTGTAACAGTTCATAGGGTGTCTTCCACTGTAGGCATGCATTTGGCATTTACATATATACATGTGACGCATGGAGAGGAGCAGATTCCCACCAGGAAGGGGGCAAACAGGCATTAAAACGCATGGCCTGTGCTCTATCCATTAACATACGAATAGTATGTTCTGCATGTCCATTCTGTTGATGTACATATGGAGCAGAACAATGGATAGAGACACCATTATCCTTCAAGAAGTCTGTGAAGGCTTTAGAGGTGAACTCTCCCCCTGAATCAGAATGCCAATGTTTTATGTTGGCATTGTACTGTGTGTGCACAGCAGCAAAGAATTGCTTAGTCAGACGAAGTGTTTGATCCTTCGAATCCAGGCAGGATACCCAGGCAGCAGAAGAATAATCATCATAAAAAATGATAGAATATCGCTTCTTGCTATACCCCAAAATCTCAAAAGATTTCAATTCAAAGGGAACAGTGGCCCACATCTCACTATGAGGAAAGGGGCAATTGGGTTGTTTCCCTAACTGACATCCACGACATAAGTCAGGTTGTTGTGGAATAGATACATCTGGGAAGTCCTGCAGATGCTTCTTTGCTGTACAGAGGACCTCTTTTGAGAGGTGTCTGAGGTGCTGGTGCAGCAGTTGATAATCAACTGCAACAAGAGAAAGTGTTTGTGCATTTTGCACAGGTGGAGGGGACAACTAAAACATCACATCACCTGAATGTGTATGGAATGTGAGGAATATGGCAGAGGTAGTGGCAAATATATAGCGCTTTTGACAAATGTTCCTCAGTTGGGTTGGCCAAATGATGTGCCATTGTAATGACAGCATAGACAATATCAGGTCGGGTTCCGATCATGATGTGAATTAAGCCAATGATGGTTTGAAACTTCTGGCAAAGTTTGGGATCGATGGGCGTATTGTTTTTGAGTGGGTAGTAACCCTGAGGCAGGGGAGTCTGTGTTGCTTTGGCATTCTTTAGATCAAATCGCTCAATAATCTTTTGCAAATATTCTTTTTGATCAATGAAGATCTTATGATCAGAGCATTTGATGTTCATGTGCAAGAATTCCTTAGCTTCACCAAGATCTCAACATTCCCATTTGCGCATGAAGTGCACTTTAACCTCATTAACGATTGCCTTTGAGGGACTGCAGAAAACAGCATCATCTACATAGATAATGGCTATGACTGTAAGGGAGCCCTTTTTCTTATAGAGGAAGATGCTGGGATCAGATTTGATTCTTTCAAAGCCGAGTTCTTTCATGGACTCATTAAGGGCTTTCCATCAGGTGAGACCAGCCTGCTTTAATCTGTAAAGGGCCTTTTTGAGGTGCAATACTTTAGTCTCAGCACTGGGGATTTTAAATCCTTCGGGTTGTTCCATGCAGATCTCTTCATCAAGTGTGCCATATAAATATGCGGTGTGAACATCAATGGTTTCCATGTGCCAGTTTTCAAGTGCAGCTAGTGCAAGCATTAAGTGCACTGTTTCATAGTGCACAATAGGAGAAAAGATTTGGTTGAAGTCTAGACCTTCAACCTGTGAGAAACCTTTTATGACAAGGTGCACATGTTTTCTACCATTGGGTTTGACATCAAATACCCAACGGTTTCTGATGACTTTACGATCTTTAGGACGATCAACCAATTTGAAAACATCTCGTTTGTTAAGGACCTTGAGTTGCTCGTGACAAAGATTTTTCCCATTCCTTTTGCTGCACAGGTGGTAGTTTATGGATATCCTTGAAAGTCCAATCGCGTATAGGCTTAGAATGATTTGCAGCATCTAGCCGTATCACCTTCCCCAAGAGGTAAGAGGTGAGCACTCCTCCCCCTTCCCTGGTGATGTATTCAATCTCCACTTCAGAGAGATCGTCAGATTCAGGAATGGGAATGTCCAGAGGGTGCTCATCCAGAAAAGTCCTAGGAACTTCTTGTCGAGGAGGTGCACCAGCATGATCCAAGTTGTGCCAAGTGTGCTCTGCATCTTTTTCCTGTTCAACAGGATGACGATCATCCCCATAGAGGTTTCCTAGGCAGTGATGTACACACCATTCACACATAGAGCAGCAAGGAGCAGGAGGGACAGCAGGAGGTGCAGGTGCAGGGTGGCACTCAGGGGCTTTGCCTTTTTGGGGCCAATGAGGTGGTGAAGGTGGTGGTGCAACAGGCAATGGAGTATGTGGTGGAGGCACATGGAATGGTTCAGGAGGATTTGGACAAGGTAGGAAGTCATCAAAGTCATCTGGCATATCAAAGAGCAGAATCTTGACCTGTTGCTCAGGGATGGCTTGTGTCCATGGACGTGAAGGTTTCACCCATAATGGAAATAGCTGCTCATTAAAGAGTGCTTGGGTGGAAGTGAAAAGTACAGTGACTCCAAAAAGCGTTACAATAACTAACCCCAAACCGGGGTGTGAAGCGCCCCGCAACCACCCGTGGGAATATCGCTTCGCTTTGGTGAGGCCAAACAAAGTACAAACCCTTGGCTACAAATCGGTCCCTGGGCCATGTGAGTTGGCTTAGGGGTTGCAAAGATATGACTGTTTTAAAACAGGAACACCATTGTAACAGTTTTTGGACTTTTGTAATACTGGGGGTATTTGGTATAAATTAGTACTTGGTATACCCTCCTTTGGCTTTAACCACAGCCTGAACCCTCCTTGGCATGCTTTCAATCAACTTCTGACACTCCTCAACTGGTATTCCCTCCCATACCTCCTGAATCCTCTCCCACAAGTCAAGAATTCCAGTAGGAGGGTGTTC
>JBBPJJ010001119.1:0-11244 GCA_038088635.1 Veloboletus limbatus
CGGTGTGCGAGTCAGTCATAGAAGTCCGAGGAAACGGAAAGAAAGAAAGTAATTGTAAGCTTGCTGACGAATGAAAGGTGAAACCGTAGTTTACCGTGAAGAAGTCAGCAAGAAGAAGAAAAAGAAAAATGAGGTTAAAGCGAGAATTATACAACGATGGAAGAATTGTAACAAGGATGGTATGGGAGGACTCGGGTTAGGCCGAGGGAATGCACGAGGAGGGAACGAGGTGTGCATGAGGCGGAGATCTGAGACAAGGATCTGGGGATTGACCATGAGGTCCGAGGGAACAGGGAAGGACCATGAATATGATCCGGACACGAGGACAAGGGAAGGACCAAGGGTAAGGTCCGGAACAGAGATGAGGACGACTCGAGTAAGCATGAGGGAAGCTCGTGGTGCGAGGCTATGAAAGGAAGCTGCAGCAAGGCGATGCTGGAATGGAAGCTGCAGCAAGGCAATGCTGGAATGGAAGCCGCAGCAAGGCAATGTTAAAGAGAAGCCTCGAGGCGGACACGTGATGAGCATGAGGCATGCTTATGGAACAAGTCAGTATGAGCGTAGAAAGGTTGTACTCAGCGGGAACAATACAAGGAGCGCGAGGAGGATCCAAAGGAGTATGCCAAGGGTGACATTGTAGACCGAAATTAGGGGTTTCCGTAAAAGGACTAAGAGAAGGGGAAATCGTAACACGAAGCATCATCAGATGTTGGGCCCAAGTTGTCTGAATCATTTGAGGAAAACCTTTCAACATCCTTCATATAAATGAAGATCTTTGTTGTGCCAGGATCAACACTATGCATTTTCTTGACCATCTCCTGATAGTCTGCCTCATTGTCAACATCCATGGCATTGGCAGCACTTTGACTATGCAGTCCTCCAATCAATGGAAACACTAGTGGTAACCAAATAAACAACACTTACCTTTTGGCTGTCAGAGGTATGAATTTGAATAGATATCATTTCTTCTCAGAGAGCTTGTAGTTATTGTATCCATGCTTCTTGAGGATACTCTGTAAAAAGGGATATAGTTATCATTACCAACAGCAAAGAGAAGTGCCTTCATCTTGACAGATTTTTCTTGCTTTCAAGTTGTTGTAGAGCCTTTATCTTTTACCCTTTTTCTTGAGGGCCTAGTAGACAGTAAGAGCAATACTAAATGTATACAGCTTCTCTGGGTCTTCCTTCCAAGTAGGAGATACTGATGACATGGCTACAAGTAGCTACAGTCCAGCTGCTGATATGTCCACACTCAGGTGCACATAGGTCCACTCATAGCCACCTCAAATTCTGCACTGATTTTCCACACTGTTTCGAAAACGGCTGTAATGCTTTGAACTTGGTGTATGCAGAAGTGAGAGAAGGAGTATCACAAGCAGCTTTAAAAACCTCTCAGATAGATTGTGCCATACCATGGTTGGTAAACCAGTTTGCGATATGCTAGTCAATCTTCAGACATATAGTGCCAAGTGCTTTGTCATCATTCTCATCTCACTCTAGTTGCTTCACATTGAAGGCCTCTTGTTTAGTGGAGGAGAGCATGGTATAAACACGTTGACCTTCTTCATTGATGACAATAGGGGGCTGAGGGTGATTCTGGCACATTTTCTAGTAGATTCCTGTGAAATGGAGGTAGGCATCCATTTGCTGTACCCACTGCTTGTAATTGGTACCTAAGAGGATGGGAAAATTCTTTATTCAAGAGAACATCTTTGAAAATGTTCTTTCACTGGAATAGAACATGTTTTAGCACAGATTCAAGTGGAAAAGAGGGAAGCACCAGAGCAAGGAAGCAGCATCACCAAACAATGTTCCAGAGCTAGGAAAAATGGATGAGAGAGTCTCCTCATATTCCATTGTCTGGGCAACTATGCTAGAGAGCATTCATTCTCACATCATCTAGTGCTTGTTGTTTGTACAAGGCAGTCATTGACCTCTAAGGAGAGCATTCCCACATCATTCTTGTTACTGGTCATCATTCCAGGCAAGGCCATATTGCACATCTTGTCCAGATGGTGAGCAGGGCTCATAACCTGTCACAATTGGCATCTACCCTTTGCAGGGTAGTAGGAAGAGTGGTGTGGATAACTTACATACCTTGAACAGAAGGTTGTGACTTGAGGTCAAGAGTGATTTAGAGTCAGCTAAATTATATTTGTACTCCAAGACTGCTTATATAGTGTACAAGTATGTTACCTGACTAAGTGTAAATAGGAGTACTTTAACATGGTTTGGGTCTATTGATGGCATCCACGTAGCTGGGTAGAATGGGTGTAGCTTGCTACTCATGGGGTTGGATCTGTTTTCAACACTTTCTTTAAGTCCTCAATGGAGCTTTTGGTTTTAGCAATTAGCATGGACAGATGATCTATGGTGTTGATGGAATTGGAGGGTTGCATAGCCAATGCTATCTGTTTTTGTTTATTCAGGTTTTCTGTAATGATATTAGCTAGATCTATGATGATAAGACATGTAGCTTCTAATGTTATAGGGAGGTATGGTCAAATCTTAAGTTTGGGTGGGTTCAAGGTTGGTGGAAAAGTTGACCAAGTGGTTCTTTATGGTTTCTGTAGCTTCCAATAGTGAGCCTAGTTAAAGGGTTAGTGTGACTATCACTTTGAAGGCAATGTTGTTAGCTGTTTGGTCTAATATGCTGGTCAATTTTGAGGCAGATGGCTCCCAATGCCTTGTTGTTGTTTTCGTCCCACTTGAGTTGCTTTGTATCAAAGGACTTCTGCTCCGTGGGAGTCATGGTGGCTGCAATGCACTGCCCTTTTTCATTGGTAGTAGTAGGAGGCTGAGGGCAGAAATGGCACATTTTTGGTAAACCCCTGCAAAGTGGAGGTATGTTTCCATCTGTTGGACCCAATATTTGTAATTGGGACCCGAGAGGACAGGTAAATCTTTGATAGATGAGGACATGGTTTGAAGTGCTGAAATAGAACATGTTAGCTCAATTTCTTAAAGAAAAAGAGGAGAGCAGGGGAGCCACTTCACCGAACACAGTTTTAGAGCCAGATACTAGGCAAGACAAAGTCTCTCCAAGTCTGTCATCTGGGCAACCATGCCAGTGAGCATTCCCATATTGGCTAGTGCCCACCTTTTTCAGGCATGGCTGGTTATTGACCTCCAAGGAGAGCATTGCTGCTTTGTCCTTGCCACTGGTCATTGTTCTAGGCATGGCTGCATTGCACATCTTGTTCAGACAGCGAGCAAGGCTCATAACCTGTTGCAATGGCATTCACCCTTTGAAAAGTGGTGGGAAGAGTGATGCAGACAGACTTACATACCTTGAACAAGATGGTTGTGGTTGATGGTCAAGAGTAATTCTAAGTCAGCTAAGTTGTTCATACACCAAGCCTACTTATATAGTGTACAGGTAGGTATCTGACCAAGCATACAGATAGGAGTACAGTACATTTTCAACAGCTCTTGCCATCCAACTAGAATGTAACTTTGTTTACACTGGAAATAGACATTGCAAGAAAACTAACAATGTTAGTGAGCTACAATGCACTGGCAGGGCTCATAACCTGTAGAAACAGGGTATAGTGCAGAGGATAGAGTCCTCAAGGACCACCTAGTAGCTCACAGAGAGTCAAAGAAATGGATTCAAAAGTATGAAATGTAGAATGATAATGGTAATGGTTTAGATGCTTGTTTTTTGTAAAAAGCTACACTACAAAACTAAGTCACCTGATTAAGTAAGCAGGTGGCTGTATTAATACACACCAATTGCAGAAGTGAAGTATGGAATAACAAGCACTTCATTCAGGATGCTAGACTGACTCCTGCAGCATTAATACTAGTACTTTGGCCTGATATATAGCTTAATGATTTAGAGCATCCAATATACACCTAGGAGGTCACTGGTTCAATTTTGCCTCTAATTATATTCTGAGGTCACATGACTAGATCCTTATATAAGTCTTTGATTAGAGAAGGACAACTGTTTCTAAGTTCAAAATGGAACAAGCAGAAGGAATAAGTTTAAAGTGGTATAAGGTTGGTAATACATCAATGTCATTAAGAACGATGCTTAGATCAAAGAACTATATTGGAAATGTGTATTTCATACAATTATCATACGACCTAGCATAAGCAGGCATTTTATCCAAAATGTTGAATTAACCTGATAAGCATCAATACTAGTAATCTGGCCCAATAGATTAGTAGTTTAGTGTTACAATCCTCATTCGTCGTATACAATTCGCGCTGTAACTTCATCTCTCTTTTTCCTTCTTGATGACTTCTTCATGGTAAACTACGGTTTCACCTTTCATTCGTCATCAAGCTTACATTTACTTTCCTTCTGTCCGACTCTTCGGACTTCTATGACTGACTCACTACATAAGTCATACTTACTCATTATTCTTTACTCTTCAACAGAGTTCTTTCCGCTTCCATCGCATTCTGCGATGCTCTTTCATTTATCCTTTTACTTCTACTTTCCTTTCACAGTCTTGGTCCGTGCTAGCCTGTCTCCACGTATATAAACCCTACTAGCACGACCTGTATTTCTTAACTTTGAGCTCCGCAATTCTACACTAGATTTGCCTCTCAGTTCACTGCCTTCGGTCCCCAGTCCCTCAGTCTCAGTAAAGGCCTCTCTATCACGAAGCCTTCCTCAAGCCCCAGTCCTCGTCCTCAACCCTCGTCCTAGGTCTTAGCCCTCGTCCCAGACAACTTGCGGCTACGTGCGAGCTTACCCGGCCCACACGTAACAAAAGCTCAAAGTTTCTCCTCTGCACGGCCACTACTATCGTGAGCCGTATCATCCTTCACCCTGTCTTCCAGTACTCCTAGAACGTCGAGAACAACACCTCAACATCCTCCCCCAGTTATCCCAGAATCATCGGACAACGAAGAACTTTCAGAACACTCAGACGAAGATAACGAAGAAACTTCGCCAGTAACCCCAGTACAACTACCACTCCAAGCCCTCGCGCCTGCTCAACCTTCACCTCGATCCCCTGTCACTGTATTACCGATGACTAATCGACCCACCGAACTACGACTCAACGCTCCTCAGGAGTTCGATGGAGCCTATGCTGAATACCTGGGGTGGTACAACAATGTGGTCTTCTATCTAAGCACCAACTCCGAGATTTACAACAACGATGCTAAGCAAATCGCCTTTGCTCTTTCGTACATGAACAAAGGATCAGCTAAGAGTTGGGCAGCCACATTCCGCGTTAGCTGCGTACAAAATGACGGCACTCTCAACATGGGAACATGGGCCTCCTTCACCGCTAAGCTCAACAGAGCGTTCAAACATCACGATGTCATCAACCAAGCAATTGGATGGCTTTCCACCAAGAAGATGGTCTTGAATAAAGGCGTGTTCACTCCCTCTCTCAGCCTCTATACTACCGAATTTCAGACCAATGCTGCACGCGCCGGCATCACCGACGACAACGTCCTAATCGGCTATTACTCTGCTGGAATCCCCTCCAATCTTATGATGCGCATCATGACCATGGACCCAGTACCGGACTCAATCGATAAA
The DNA here is from genome assembly GCA_038088635.1 of Veloboletus limbatus. Classification (NCBI taxonomy): domain Eukaryota; kingdom Fungi; phylum Basidiomycota; class Agaricomycetes; order Boletales; family Boletaceae; genus Veloboletus; species Veloboletus limbatus. The sequence goes on from JBBPJJ010001119.1 coordinate 5,510, forward strand.
TGGTACGAGAAAGCCGCATCCTTTAACGCGGCCTGGGATAGAGTTAGAGAAATCAGAGCGCGTACCTCCCACACATCCGCTCCTACCTCACGTCCGTTCTCTTTTCCTCGAAAGGATCCGAATGCCATGGAAGTAGATACAACTACCGTCACCAGACCACCCAGACTCACACCGGAATCACGCAAAGAATGCCAAGAACGTGGACTCTGCTTCAAATGTCGTCTCCCTGGTCATTCAGCCAATAAATGTAAGACCCGCTTCGTCAATATTAAAGCCACACGGAGAGAAAAGACGCAGGAAGATGCTGATGTAGTCGTGAAAAGAACCGACGAAGAAGAGATGGGAGAAATCCCGGACTTGATGGAATGTGACGATGAAGACAACGAAATCCTCGTCAACAAGATTCAGTCTTTTTAAAAGGAGAGTCTGTAACGACGTCAGCCTCTTCTTCCCATAAGTACTCGCCTGTAAAATCCAAATCCACGAAATCATTATTCATAACAGCCACATTATCCATTCCCGCGAGCACCAAGAAAACCGTCGTCACCACTGCCCTTGTGGACTCTGGAGCACACATCAACTGCCTCGATTGGGGGTTTGTTCGAAAGAATCGAATCCCCTGTACCCGACTACCGAAACCCATTCCCGTCAAAAACGTGGACGGATCCCTAAACGTCAAAGGAACGATACATTTCATCGCCAGTCTCTATGTCACAATCGGTGGTGTCACTACCAAGGTTCTCTTCCATGTCATGGGATGCGGAAACGATCGCATAATCCTAGGCTTCCCATGGCTTCAACGGGAAGATCCTGTAATCGATTGGAAAAAGAATCACCTACTACTTCGACCCGAAACTGATAGATCAAACGACCTAGCAGCTGAGGTCGAGAAACAAAATCACAAACACGAGCAAGCCCTGGGATTTCACAAGACCGAACCCCATCCGGTACGACATGCCGCGATAACCCGTGACTTTGACAAAAGACTTTATGACTACCTCGAAACAAATAACGAAGATTTCCTTCGACCAGAAGATTTTACCAAGAAGGCTGTGACATCCTATTGCATTAATCGTGTCGTCAAAGGAGACAAACGATACCTAACCCCACGATGCGTATCCCCAGCCATGATCCGAGCTTATACCACGTCCACAGACTTGGCAATACAAAACCTTGCCCATAAGCCAAAAGTAACCCTTCCAACCCAATACGAAGAATTCCGACCGGTGTTTTCCGAGGTGGATGCAGGAACCCTACCACCTATCCGACCCTATGATCACACTATCAATCTCAAGGATTCCTTCACCCCCAAGATCGGTAAACTCTACCCATTATCTACTGATGAAACGAAAGCAGCAGATGATTTTATCGATGAACACCTCAAATCAGGCAAAATCCGTCCATCCAATTCTCCACAAGCCTCACCATTCTTCTTCGTCAAAAAGAAGGATGGACGACTTCGCCCCTGTCAGGATTATCGGTATTTAAACGAACACACCGTCCGAGATGCCTACCCCTTACCACTCATCACTGACCTAATCGATAAACTAAAAGACGCTAAACACTTTACCAAGTTTGACGTCCGATGGGGTTACAACAATGTCCGAATCAAGGACGGCGATCAATGGAAGGCGGCATTCCTCACACATCGGGGATTGTTCGAACCAACGGTTATGTTTTTCGGCATGACCAACTCCCCTGCTACCTTCCAACGTTTCATGAATGACTCCTTCCGCGATATGATAGCGGAAGGATGGTTGGTTATTTACATGGATGACTTATTAATCTATTCTCCAGATCAGAAAACTCACGAACGCAACACAAAACGTGTTCTCCAACGGATGGCAGACCTTGATCTGCACCTCAAACTGGAAAAATGCGTTTTTGATACCACTGAGGTTGAATATTTAGGAATGGTCATCAAACCCGGCCAACTGGCCATGGACCCCGTCAAACTTGATGGTATTTCGGCCTGGAAAACGCCAACCACTCTCAAGGAAGTCCGTTCTTTCCCCGGTTTTACTAACTTCTATCGTCGTTTTCTTCGCGACTATTCCACTCTTGCTCGACCTCTCATTGACCTCACAAATAAAACAGTCCCATGGGCTTGGACCCCAACTTGTCAAACCGCTTTCGATTCCCTCAAAACGGCATTTATGACGAAACCCATACTCAACCTCCCTGACGTCTCCAAACCCTTTGCCATTGCAACCGATGCATCTAAATGGGCCACCGGCGGCATTCTTTTGCAAACCGACACGAACGGCGATTGGCATCCTTGTTCCTACCTATCCCAATCCTTCGCACCCGCCGAACGAAATTACGATATCCATGACCGCGAACTCCTCGCCATCCTGCGTGCCTTATGCGCCTGGCGGCATTATCTCATTGGTTCCCCTGACCCCATTCAGGTCTTTACTGACCACAAAAATCTTACTTACTTCCGTCAGGCTCAACTACTCAATCGCCGTCAAGCTCGTTGGTTATTAGACCTCCAGGACTTCGATCTTCGCATCACTCACGTTCCCGGCAAGCTCCTTGCCGGACCTGATGCTCTCTCTCGACACCCTGACCACGTCCCCACTGCCGACACCTCCGATAATGCCAACATCACTCTTCTCCCCGACTCCCTCTTTGTCAATTTGATTGACACTACCCTTGACCGTCATATCCGTCAAGCTTCCGCTTCTGACCCCGTTGTCCTCGACTGGCTCAATCCTAAACCTTTACCCGGTCTTTCCGCCCCTCGTCACCCTTCTGACTGGTCTTTCACTGATGGCAAACTGTTTTATCATGGACGTGTCTATGTTCCCTGTGATGATGCTCTTCGGCGCTCCGTGGTGTCCGGGTGCCACGATCATGGAACGGCAGGACACCCGGGGTACCTGAAAACCCGCCAACTCGTCGCGGCAACCTACTGGTGGCCTGGCTTGGCGTCATTTATTCGCTGTTACGTCGACGGCTGTGCTGTCTGCCAGCGGAACAAGGTCAACACTCATCCCTCCACACCTCCCCTCATGCCCATCCGTTCCACTTGCACTCGTCCTTTTCAGCAGGTCTCCTGTGATCTGATCACCGGTCTTCCCTCCTCCTCTGGCTTTGACGCCCTCTTGGTCGTGGTCGACCATGGCCTTACGAAGGGGGTAATTCTCTGCCCAACTACTGCCACAGTTACGGACGAAGGAATTGCCTCGCTATTCTTCACCCACGTCTTCACTCGGTTTGGCCTGTATGAAAAGATTATCTCCGACCGTGGCCCCCAGTTCGCCTCCTCCTTTGCTAAGGAATTAGGGCGACTCCTTGGATATGAACTCGCCATTTCCACGGCATATCACCCACAAACCGACGGAGAAACAGAACGTGTGAATCAAGAGGTGGAGACGTACCTGCGGATCTTCTGCGGAAACGAACCAACAAGCTGGGCCAATCACATCACGATGGCAGAATTCGCGCATAACCATCGCCCCCACTCGGTTACGGGAAAATCGCCCTTCTTTCTCATGATGGGCTTCGAACCCCAAGCCCTGCCAACGGTTATTCCGTCATCAAACCTTCCAGCCGTAAACCAACGCATGTCGATTCTCACGGCAGCACGAAATGAAGCCCTCGCCGCACATGAACTCGCCAGACAAACAATGGCAGCGAGATCCAAACAACGGTTTACCCCGTTCAAACTAGGAGAAAAGGTATGGTTGGAAGCGAGGAACTTAAAACGTCTCGTAGTTAATCCCAAGTTCGCCGCAAAGCGAGAAGGGCCGTTCATCATTACAAAGGTTCTCTCACCCATCACATATCAATTACGCCTCCCAAAAACGTGGAAAATCCATCCGGTATTCCACGCTTCCCTTCTTTCTCCTTATCGTGAGAATGAAACTCATGGAACAAACTTCACACAACCCCCACCGGACCTAATAGATGGCAAAGAAGAATACGAAATTGAGGAAATCTGATGCCATCGTGGTTCCACAGCACACCGCTCTTTCCTAATCTGATGGAAAGGATACACAGCCGAAGAAGACTCGTGGATTCCCGAGCGGAATCTGAAACACTCTGCAGCACTTTTGGCCGACTATAAAAAACGTCACAAACTTTGAAACTCCCCATCCTTTCTCCCCTTCCAACTTTTATGTTCGACTTCGTCCCTAAAGAAAAGTTGTCACATTTTATATTTCGCTTTCGCTACAAAGTCCCCAGTTCCCATTCGCTACAACACTCTTATTTCTGCAAATACGATTACTGCCCCTTCCACCATACTTTTTAATTTCTTCGCACCTCCTCTTTCTTCATCAATGGGTATGACCTACACCGTCCGTTCTGTATCCCCCATCCCGGAGTTGGTCGACGACACCTCCTCCTCTTCAAACTCCTTCGCCACTGCCCCGGAACAAATCCGCCTCCGCCTTCACAACGACTCCGACAACAGTGATACAAACTCCGTAACTGCAGAAGCAGGGTGGGGAGAGACTCCCGACAATGCCTGGCAGGTGGCGAGACCTGCGTTAGATACGCCCGATCCTTTTGCCACTAGACCTGTTAGTTCTCACCCACCAATTTTATCGGTTCTTCTCCCACCAGCGTCCCACCATCTCCGCACCGACGAGCCAGATGACACATACGCCCAGGTGCTACTCCACCGCATCACCGATTCCCGTCTGGAAATACCAGCCACCAGTCACCTCGACTACGGCTCCCCCCTCCTCGCGCTGTACAAAGCCCTCCTGGAAACAGAACGCATGGATCTCTGGATCCGCAACAACTCCACCAACCCGGATGCCCATATGACCCTTGTCGTGGGAGTCATGCGACATATCCGGGATCATCTACGAGGCGCACTTGTCACGATGGGGTACCAGTTATATTTCGGCGAATTTCTCGCCGATGTCGAACGATATACCCGAGAATTGACCCTCGCATAAGGAGTCTTGCCCCCTCCTTATTCCTCTCTTCCGACTCCAAGCGCCTCCTCTTCTCCCCTCGACCCTGCCGTCGAGGCATCACTTGCCCACACCGATGCGTGGCTCGCCGGTCTAGACGGTCGACTTGTCCTGCCTCCCAATCACCCCCGCTACCCAGAGGCCTGTTTTGAGTGTCACCGCCTCAGACATCGTCGTGCCCAGTGTCCTCAATACCAATGCCCATTATGCCTCGTCTGGGCTCCCGGACATGCACAGGTTCGCTGCCCTACCAGGCCGCGACCTCGACCTCCTCGTCGTCCGGGTCATCTCTCACACAGCATTCTCTTTCGGGATCGGGCTCCCTCCCTCGTCCATCACACCGTCCCTCTGTCCCTCGTCACCGCCGCACTGTCTCTCCCATCTCCCCCCTTCCTGACACCGACACACATGTTGACGACGTCTGGGACGATGTTGCCTACGCTAATGTCATGGGCTCCCCCGGTGCCTTTGCTTTGGATCTCTAAGTTGCCCCCGCGGTGTATGTGTCCGTCAAGACCTGGTTCTCGTCGGAGACTCGAGGCGTAGTGGGGGGGTAATGTTACAATTCTTCCCGTCTTTGTACAATTCTCGCTTTAACTTCATCTCTCTTTTCCTTCTTGCTGACTTCTTCACGGTAAACTACGGTTTCACCTTTCATTCGTCAGCAAGCTTATGATTACTTTCCTTCTGTCCGATTCTTTGGACTTCTATAACTGACTCACTACATGAGTCATACTTACTCATTATTCTTTACTCTTCAACAGAGTTCTGTCCACTTCCATCGCATTCTGCGATGTTCTT
>JBBPJJ010001122.1:0-11225 GCA_038088635.1 Veloboletus limbatus
GCTTCTCACAGGTCGAAGGCTTAGACTTCGACCAAATCTTTTCTCCTGTCGTGCGATACGAAACAGTGCGCTTAATGCTTGCACTCGCAGCGCTCAAAAACTGGCACATGGAAGCCGTCGATGTACGCGCCGCCTATCTATATGGCGCACTCGACGAAGAGATCTACATGGAACAACCAGAGGGATTCAAAATCCCCGGTGCAGAGACTAAAGTACTGCGCCTTAAAAAGGCACTTTACAGATTAAAGCAGGCTGGTCTCGCCTGGTGGAAAGCCCTCAATGAATCCATGAAAGAACTCGGCTTTGAGCGGATTAAATCAGATCCCGGCATCTTTCTCTACAAAAAGAAAGGCTCCCTTACTGTTACGTGTGGGCTTGGGTAAGCTCACACGTAGCCCTGGTGAGGTCTAGGACGAGGGAGTCCTTGGCTGATGCCGTCGAGGGTGTACGCGGAGACGTAGGCTGCACACGTATAGTGCCAGCCAAGGGATCATATACTGGTCGAGCACGGAATCAGCAAAGGAGGCTGGGATTGCAAGGGGTGAGTCTAGGACTAGGATACAAGGGGGGATCCAGGGAACTAGGTGAAAGCCCAGGGAGATCAAGAATGGAGAACATGGTACGTGCTACTAGGGTTTATATAGCGATATAGCGTAAGGTAATGGGCATGGACCATGTTGAGAAAGGAGAAAGAGAACAGCACCAGTCAAGGGCTGTGTGGAATGAGGACAGCACCGGTCATGGGCTGTGCGAAGGAAAGTCACAGAATACGAAGGAAACGGAGAGAAGAGACTAAAGAAGGAAAGCACAGGAAGTAGGCTGTGCGAGAAGAGAAGCCAAGGCTATGCGTGTGGGAGCATAGGGCTCAGGGTATTCTATGAAAGGGAAAGGAAGATCAAAGAAGCGAAGGGAAAAGGAGGCGGACTCAATAGTGAGTCAGAGACAGGGGTGATGACTCATGTTGAGTGAGTCAAATGGAGCCAGGAAGGCAATGGCGGTATAGGAGGGCTCGGGTTAGGCCGAGGAAATGCACGAGGAGGGAACGAGGCATGCATGAGGTGGAGATCGAGAGACGGGGATTTAGGGATGACCGTGAGGTCCGAGGGCATAGGGAAGGACCACGGGTATGGTCCGGAACACAAGGACAAGGGAAGGTCCGAGGATAAGGTCCGAAGCGGGAATAAGGATGACTCGGATAAGCACGAGGGGAACTCGTGGTGTGAGGCGGTGAAAGAAAGCCGCAGCAAGGTGATGTTGGAATGGAAGCCGTAGCAAGGCGATGCTAAGGGAAGCCTCGAGGTGAGCACGTGATGAGCACGAGGCGTGCTTATGGAACGAGTCGAAATAAGCAGAGGAAGGCTGTACTCAGCGGGTACAGCACGAGGAGCGCGAGGAGGATCCAAAGGAGTATGCCGAGGGCAACATTGTAGACCGAAGTTAGGGGTTCCCGTAAAAGGAGTAAGAATTGGGGAAATCGTAACACTTACGGTTGTAGCCATTATTTACGTAGATGATGCCATTTTCTGCAGTCCCTCGAAGGCGATCATTAATGAGGTCAAAGCGCATTTCATGTGCAAATGGGAATGTCGCGACCTTGGCGAAGCCAAAGAGTTCTTGCACATGAACATCAAACGCTCTGGTCGTAAACTATACATCGACCAGAAGGAATATCTTCAAAAGATCATCACGCGTTTTGATTTGCAAAACTCCAAAGCCACACAGACTCCCCTACCTCAGGGGTATTATCCCATCAAAAATGACGCACCCATTAACCCTGGACTTCATCAGAAGTTCCAAACTGTTATCGGTTCCTTGATCTACATCATGATCGGAACGCGACCCGATATTGCCTATGCCGTCACAACTATGGCGCGTCATTCGGCGAATCCAACAGAGGAACATTTATCAAAAGCACTGCATATCTGCCGCTACCTCTTAGGAATGCCTAAAGCAGCCTTGTGCTTCGATGGTAACAAGGACCAAGGCATTATTGCATACACCGATGCAGATTGGGCATCCAACCCAAACACACGCAAGTCCCAAACTGGTTGGTTCTTACAACTAGCCGGATGTACCTTCAGCTGGCGATCTCTCCTGCAGCCTACTGTAGCACACTCTTCTACTGAAGCTGAGTACATGTCCTTATCGGACTGCGGTAGACAAGCCTTCTGGGTTCAACAACTTCTGCGAGAACTCGGGTATAAAATGAATGCAATACCAATTTGCAGTGATAATCAAGGATCCATCTTTATGGCATCTAATCCTATCACTGAACCGCGCAGTAAGCCCATCGACATTCGTTGGCATGCGATTCGTGACTGGATTCAGGATGGCCACATTGAGCTGTTTTTCATAGATGGAGTCAACAATCCTGCTGACATGTTCACCAAAAACCTGGGGCATATCAAATCGAGGAATTTCGCACATCTCTAGGGATCGTCTTATCCCCTCCATAGTCGCCATTTCCGCTCATCAGCACACCATGCTTCGAGTGAGGGGGAGTGTTGAACGCGCTGTTACTCAGCTGCCTTTGCTCCTATTTCTATTCTATTTTCTTAGTTAGAGTAGCTTATATAATCGTACATCACATGTCGCTATATAAGATTCGAACTCAACGTCTGAGTTCTAATAACACTTGTTCTTCAACCACAACCATCATCTACCTCAACACCATTTAGCCTCAACACCTCCAACAATGTGAGTAACCAAATCGCCTCCACATTCTGTGTTGTCAAACATTACTATATTAGGGAGTATTAAGCAAATGTATAGAGGTCATTCCAAACTACATTTCATACACTGATGATACTTGTTAAAAGTGCAAAATTAGTGCACTAGATGGAATAAGCTGAAAAATACAACAGCTGAGCTGAGGCAACACTATTGAAAACACTTATAATCACCTTACAAAATATCATTTAGCTTCTAGAAGTGCTTAAACAGTTATTAAGGCCAAAAAGGCTGATATCAAGTACTAGATAGTTGAATTTTGGTAAAGTCAAAAAACTATCTGCATGACATGTCATTTTAAAATAGCTGCCACTTTGTCAAATCATATCCATATCTCTTGATTCATGGACTGGTAGAAAGCCAAGAGTAGGTACTATATTTGATATCTACATTTGGTTAGGCTGGGATTGGGGATTATTGGGTTTAGTGACATTGAATGCAAAATGTGCAAACAGGCAGACAGTTGTTTGAGCCACTATTTGTGGGAGTGGAAACTTATGGGAGAGAAACACAAGAAATGGCTGAGATGGCTGGTTGTAGATGTCAAGAATGAATTGCAAGCAACTCTATTTGTGTACTATGGGAAAAGCAATGTTATTCTTATTTATAAATGCTAGATGAGTGTATAACTAATCTGTATGGTGGATTATGACCCTCCCATCATGTGGACAGATGCAGATTTCCCTTAACCCTCAGGTATGAAATGCCTAAATAGTAACAAGAACATGCAAAGCTCCAAAGTGGAGTTTGAGTGGGCAAATGGATGGAGTTGGTAGATATAAAATGAGTAGAATGGAGTGATGCTGGGCATGAAATGCAAGCAATGAGAAGTAGTCTTGAAATAATGTAAGATTCAACTTAAGGCATTCAAAATGAACATTGACTCAAGAAGAAAATAGCTATTTCAAGACTAAGGAGATACTTTACAGGAGCAACCTACTTATATACATACTAACTATGAGGCTGTACAATGACTCCATAAACCATTGCAATGCCTAACCTGGATGTGGTGCACAAAGCACACCACAACCACCTGAGGGAATTTCGCTTAACTGTGGGTAAATAAAAGATGGCCCTTGCTCTTGGCTATACAATGATCTCTCACTCAAAATATGTGACCCAAGGGATGATGAGATATAGCCATTTTGAAACAGTCATGTCATTGCAACAGTTTATGTACTTTTCATTAGGAGAGGAAATTAGTATTTGGTATAGCCTCCTTTTGCTTAAGCACTGCCTGAATCCTTCTAGGCATGCTTTCAATCAACTTTTGACACTTGTCCACTGGTATTTTGCTCCACTCCACCTCTACTCTCTCCCATAACTCCAAGATTCCAATAAGAGGATATTCATACTCTGCAAGTCTCCTCTTGAGGTAACCCCAGGCATGTTCTATGGGATTAAGGTCAGGAGACTGTGCAGGCCATACCATGGTATAAAATTCCTGATCTTCTAGCCACTTCTTGACCTTCTTGCAGGTATGCTTTGGGTCATTATCTTACTGAAAGATAATATCAGGAGAGTTGAGGTCAAAATATTGAAGGGAATCTTGAAGTTCATCCTTCAAATTTTGAAGGTATAGGTCCCCATCCATCCTCCCATCAATCTTGGTAGCATATCCAACACCCTCCCAAGTCATACAGCCCCACATCATCAAGGAACCCCCTCCAAACTTCAGTGTTCCTTCCACCAGCCTATCACTAAGCTTTTCTCCAGCCTTTTTCCACACCCATTTGCGACCATCTGACCCAAGGTGATTGATTTTGGTCTCATCAGACCATACTACCTTCTTCCAGTCCTCTAGAGTCCAGTCTTTGTGAGCATGAGCAAAGTCCAGTCTTGCTTTGCGATGTTTAGCAGAGAGTATAGGGCATTTCTGCTTGACCACAGCCTTCATACCAGTTTTCTTCAAGTGTTGGCACACAGTATTGGGATGAAGAGGCTGGTTAATGATATTGGAGAGGGCCTTGGTCACCTGAACAGCATTGTCAGCCTTCTGAGATGAAATAAGTTTGATGGCATGATGAATATTGGTAGGTGAAAGCTTGGAAGGATGACCTCCAGTGGATTTTTGAAGGCTAGAACACTCTTTGGAATGAAGTCTGGATATGGTGGAGATATTGAGACCAGTGGAAGAAGCAATAGAATGAGCAGAATGGCCAGAATCAAGCATAGTAAGAATTGTGTTCTTTTGAGTGTAGGAGAGGGATCTCATGATGATGGAAGTTGAAAAGAAAGAGGTGTGTGAATATTTTTGAACTCAGACATTATCTTTATATGTATATATTTGTTTGTAGAACCAAACAAACACAACTACCCCATCAATTGACTCAGATACCACTCTTCTCCTCAAAAGTACATAAATTGTTGCAATGATATGACTGTTTCAAAATGGCTATATCTCATCATCCCTTGGTCCACATATTTTGACTAAGGGACCATTGTGTAGCCAAGAGCAAGAGCCATCTTTTATTTACCCACCGTTAAGCGAAATTCCCACAGGTGGTTGTGGTGCGCTTCGCACACCACATCCAGGTTAGGCATTGCAATGGTTTATGGAATCACTGTATGAAGTAGTTTGTTGTTGCAGCTCAGCTTTGGGATTTTTATCTCATGTTCTACTTGGTTAATATACCTGTTGTGAATCTAATAATGCAATTTTTAGGTGTTGTGATTAGAGGAAACCCCTTTACAGCCATTTGTAAAATGATGCAGAAAATGCACTTGAATATTTGAGCCATCAGAAGTAGCCAGGGTAGGACCCTGAATTTACCTGAGCCATTTTTGTGACTGATGCTGTCTCACTGCTGAGAATTATCATGCTGCCATCATCACTGACTTAAAGTGCAGAAAAAGCACATATGTTTACCATAGCTCTCACTGTATACTCCTCTCTCAAGAAGAAGGCCAAGAGCAAAGCCTCTATGAAGGAGGACAACTCTGTCAAGACCAAGAAATTGGTTTTTCTGTTGACAACAGTAACTACATTGATTTTTTTCACAGTGTACTTGACAAGCATGGGCAAGACCAGTACCAGGTTTCTCAAAAAGAGGACTTCTCATTCAAATTCATACCATCAAGAGCAAAAAGGTAAAGCATCTTTTTCTTTTTATTTACATATTTATTACAGCTCTCCCATTTTTTAGCCAGCATGTAAATGATGCTATGGATGTTGATAATGAAGCTGACTATCAGGAAATGGTGAAAAAAGTTCTTACCACTAATTCTAGAACAACAAAGATTTTTGTTGATATGAAGCAAGTTGAGAAACTCCCTTCAAGCAATTCTAATAGCAAAGATATTGACACATTTGATGCAAACAGTGACCAGGTATGTACATAGAAATTATACTTTTTGAACTGCGTATAATTTCAATTGACCAATAGAGTCCACTGCTCAAAGCCACCACTTTAGATGCATACTATGCATGATAGCATATCAAGCTTCAGAATCAGTAAAAGAATGAGTTTGATAAGGGGCTAATATTACGTGTGGGCTTGGGTAAGCTCACACGTAGCCCTGGTGAGGACAAGGGAGGCCTTGGCTGATGCCATCGATCGTGTACGTGGAGATGTAGGCTGCACACGTGGAGTGTCAGCCAAGGGGTCATATACCGGGTTGATCTCAGAATTAGCAAAGGAAGCTAGGATTGCAGAGGGGTACAAGAACTAGGGATAGATCTAGGGTCTAGGGTCTAGGATCCAGGGGAAACCCAGGGAGATCAAGAATAGGGAACATGGTATGTGCTACTAGGGTTTATATAGCGTAAGGTAAGGGGCATGGACTATGTCAAGAAAGGAGAAAGAGAACAGCACCAGTCAAGGGCTATGTGGAATGAGGACAGCACCAGTCATGGGCTGTGCGAAGGAAGGTCATAGAATACGAAGGAATTGAAGAGAAGAAACTAAAGAAGGAAAGCACAGGAAGTAGGCTGTGCGAGAAGAGAAGCCAAAGCTATGCATGTGGGAGCATAGGGCTGAGGGTATTCTAAAAAAGGAAGTGAAAATCAAAGAAGTGAAGAGAAAAGGAGATGGACTCAATGTGAGTCAGAGACAGGGGTGATGACTCATGTTGAGTAAGTCAATAGAAGCCGGGAAAGGCGAGGATGGTATATGAGGACTCGGGTTAGGCCGAGGGAATGCACAAGGAGGGAATGAGGCATGCATGAGGCGGAGATCTGAAGACAGGGATCTAGGAAGTGACCATGAGGTCCAAGAGAACAGGGAAGGACCACGGATATGGTCCGAACATGAGGACAAGGGGAGGATCACAGATATGGTCCGAGGCGGGGATAAGGGTGACTCGAGTAAGCATGAGGGGAACTCATGGTGCAAGGCTGTGAAAGGAAGCCACAGCAAGGCAATGCTGGAATGGAAGCCACAGCAAGGCAATGCTAAAGGGAAGCCTTGAGATGAGCATATGAAGAGCACGAGGTGTGCTTATGGAACGAGTCGGAATGAGCATAGGAAGGCTGTACTTAGCGGGTACAACACGAGGAGCACAAGGAGGATCCAAAGGAGTATGCCGAGGGTGATGTTGTAGACCGAAATTAGGGGTTCCCGTAAAAGGACTAAAAGAAGGGGAAATCGTAACAGCTAACATATATTGGTCCGATGAGGACAATTCACTCTGGCTATGGTTACAGATTGGTGTCATGCACTAGTATGTTTTATTTTCATTCATTATAGTAAGACTCTGATCAGTGTCCAGAAGGAACGCCAAGCCATGCTATCAACCCCACACAATATTCCTTCATGTAGTGTGGCCAACAAAGCATTATTTTTATATCTGACACGAAAAGCACAAGTGATGACATCAAATATCAACTTCAACTCATTGACATCCATTTTACTTCTTCAAATGCTTATAAGTTCTGGTTTTTTGTCATCTCCAAGCTTCTCGAGCTCCTTACTTTCTACTGTTGCTAACATTCCCCAAACTGCTATCACCAACTTGGATGTGCTTGCCTCTCCACTCATATACCCAATAACTCCTGTATGCAACCATACACAGCCAGCATCTGCCATCTCCCCATCCTTACCCTCACTTTCAAAGCTTTGGTGCTTTCTCCATCATGCTGAAAACAATCTTGGAGTACAAAATGTACAAAATATAAGCGTGACCTGGAACTCCAAGGAGTCAGACTGGATATACTTGCAGATGTTAGCAATGAGGTTCTTTCCAGAATGGGAATTCCAACTAGCAATATTGTCCATCTCAAAAAAGGTAGCTTGGTATGGTGGAATGGCCCCAATGCAAAGCAGAAGCAAAGTAATGCCTCAACATCATCAGGCCCTGATCATAACAGACTTTGAGTTGGGTCTCCTGATGTCCAACCAGCAAAGCAATTGATAGTGTACAAGAAATGGTATCATAATGGTGGTGGGTGTTGTTTTTCAGGGCCACCAATGCAACTGGGTGGAGATAGTGACAACTCAGGTGCCAATTATGATCTATACTACAAGTGTACCACTCAGAATCAGTGGCTTCCCATCCTGAAAGGTTTCACCATTGTCAAAGAAGCTGATGACATTGACGAAGGGTATGAATATTAGGTACATAGCTCCACTATGTTTACACTATGTACCCAAATGCACAAAAATATCCCTCTGCTTTTTGTGGCATGATATTTTGGCATGCACAAACAATTGCCATAACTTTGAGATCATTATTGTGACAGCGAAAATAAGCTTTGATCAATGAAAATGCTTGTTCAATGGGATTATAATCAGAAGAAGATAGATGAGCTTGCACACTAAAACTAATTAGTGGAGCCTACAAGTTTGCATAATAAAACTTGCTGTGCATGTCCTCAACTAGCGCTCAAACTTCTTCTCCATGATGAATGTAACAATTATCCATAATAAGAACATTACACAGACCAGGATATGGGTTGGTAAAAGGCATTTGTGTGATGATCAGTACACAAATTTGATATAATGCAAATCAGTACCACTTGTTCCCTCAAAAACTTCAGAAAATGTTTGCTGTTGACAGGATCCTCAATAATGTCATATGCAATAATACTGTCTAGCATGATAATAGGAAGCATCAAGTAGCACACTCCATGAATAAAGTGCTGTTTTCCAGTGCAGTGCAGTCCTTTAGCTGACCACCCATGTGAGCAAGTAGATGTGTGCCTATCCTTGGCAGCTTCATCAATGAATAGCAGCATATTTGCATCTGGTGCTTCTGCTCCAATGCGATTCATGTAAAGTGCTTGTACAGTATCTCCTTGTTCCACTCAGCATCTGAGAATGAGATAGCCTTTCATGTGAGGCCAAGGTGCTGGATGGTTCAGAGATCGTAGCATACACCTGGTGCTTGTTCCACAATTCATGTTGAAGTTCATCAAGGTAGATGTTTCTCCGATGCTGAATTACTGCATGAATAAAGGTGATGTCAGCAATACTAAAGACATGGCAGTGCCCAACAACCCAAGAATATGTGTGAGGGTTGGAAATGACACCATACCATTCATATAGTGACTTCAAAAAGCATTACAATAACTTACCTCAAATTAGAGTGTGAAGTGTCCTGCAATCACCCGTGGAAATTCCGCTTCGCATTGGTGGGACCAAACATAGTACAAACCCCTGGCTACAAATTGGTCCCTAGGTCATGTGATTTGGCCTAGGGGCTGCAAAGATATGACACTTTTCAAACAGCAACACCATTGTAACAGTTTTTGGACTTTTGTAACACAGGTATATATTAGTACTTGGTATATCCTCCTTTGGCTTTAACCACAGCCTGGACCCTCCTTGGCATGTTTTCAATTAACTTCTGACACTCCTCAGCTGGTATCTCCTCCCATACCTCCTGAATCCTCTCCCACAACTCAAGAATCCCATTAGAAGGGTGTTCATACTCTGCCAGCCTTCTCTTGAGGTAACCCCAAAGATGTTCAATGGGGTTTAAGTCAGGATACTGTGCAGGCCACACCATAGTCTCAAAATCCTGCTCTTCTAGCCACTCCTTCACTTTTCTACAGGTATGCTTGGGGTCATTGTCTTGCTGAAAGATGATGTCAGAAGGATTAAGTCCATAATACTGCAGAGTATTCAGTAGATCATCCTTCAAAATCTGAAGGTAGAGGTCTCCATCCATCCTACCATCAATCTTAGCAGCATAGCCAACTCCCTGCCAAGTCATACATCCCCATACCATGACAGAACCTCCTCCAAATTTGACAGTGCCTTGCACTAGCCTGTTACTAAGGCCCTCATCTGGCTTTTTCCATACCCATTTGCATCCATCTGAAACTAGGTGATTGATTTTGATCTCATCAGACCATATAGCCTTCTTCCAGTCCTCTATAGTCCAATCCTTGTGAGCAATAGCAAAGTCTAAGTGAGCCTTGCGATGCTTAGCAGAGAGTAGAGGGCGTTTGGACTTGACTACAGCCTTCATTCTAGAGTTTTTCAAGTGATGGCGAATAGTGTTAGGATAGAGACGTTGGTCAATGATATTAGAGAGTGTTTTGGTCACCTGGACAGCATTCTCTGCCTTGTGAGTGGAGATGAGCTGAATAGCATGTCAAATATTGATAGAGGAAAGCTTGGCTGGACGACCTCTAATAGACTTTTGAAGGTCAGAACACTTCTTAGAGCGAAGCCTGGATATAGTGGCAATACTGACACCAGTGCTAGATGCAATAGAGCAAAGGGAGTGACCAGAATCAAGGTGAGAGAGAATGGTATTCTCTTGAGTAGCAGAGAGAGAGCACATGATGATAGTGGTAAAGAATAAAGAGGCGTGGGAATGTTTTAAGACTCAGACATCATGTTTATATGTATATCTGTGTTTGTAACACCAAACAACAACAAATAACCCCTTGTATAGTTGAGATCCAGTATCTTATAGCAAAAGTCCAAAAACTGTTACAATGGTGTTACTGTTTTAAAAGTGTCATATCTTTGCAGCCCCTGAGCCAAATTACATGACCTAGGGACCAATTTGTAGCCAGGGGTTTGTACTGTGTTTGGTCCCACCAATGCGAAGTGGAATTTCCACGGGTGATTGCAGGACACTTCACACTCTAATTTGAGGTAAGTTATTGTAATGCTTTTTGGAGTCACTGTAGATGTTGATTGTTTGGTAGACCAGTGTCTTCTTGACACCTAGAAGGCTACATATCTCTTTTATACTATAACTGTCTTGATGGAGAGCAGGTATGTGAAATTTTGTATCATCAGGTATGGTTTATATTGGCATAGATGGAGGATGGTGCAGTGGAGGGTGTGAACCAGTGCAGTTTGTCATACTCAGGTGAATCTAGGGTCTTTTCTCAGCTACTTCCGAAGGCTTGAATTTTCAAGTACATTTTCTGCATTGTTTTGCAAACAGCTGTAGCTACCATTGATCTAACTGTTACGTGTGGGCTTGGGTAAGCTCGCACGTAGCCCTGGTGAGTGCTAGGACAAGGGGAGCCTTGGCCGATGCCGTCGATGGTGTACGCGAAGACGTAGGCTGCACACGGATAGTGCCAGCCA
>JBBPJJ010001123.1:0-11211 GCA_038088635.1 Veloboletus limbatus
GACATCGCTACATGACGGTAGTACAATGTCTTATCATGTCCGTCAACATGATGCCAGATTACGAGGCGCTATGCTTTGTCATCCGGACGCTCCTGGGACGCTCTCAGGACAAACAACCAGCGTCCAGTTCCCTATGTCACGGGGCGGTTCTTCTTCACGCCATACTGTGAGCGGTGTACAAATCATTCCAAATATATCATATATATATGCATAAGGCGTCCTATGTATATATTACTGTTGATTTCCGTCAATCGTCTGTTCCCTGTTAGGATCATTTGGGCGTGTACGGAACTCGTGGCTTAAAGAGGAAACAGTACCTCAGTAATGACACTTCTAGAATGCAATCAAACAACACAGTTGGCGCCATTGGAGACTTACGGAGCTGCCAGCGCTTCGGATAGCCCCAGCATTTATCGCCCATGCCTGGTTATGATGGAGAAAGCAGGTGGTACCTCGCGCCTGTTGATGGCCACGATTCAAAAGTTTTTCAGCTAACTGACAGGATGAAATCGCGAACATATATATAAGCCTCGTCTGTTCGATTGTGCATCAGCTACTGCCAATCACCGCTCTTTCATTCACAATGTCGACGCCCCTCATCGCTGATGGTATATACAAGATCTTCAACGTCAGATACTCCAGTTCCGGTGTCAACCTCATCCATGGTGACCCGTTGGGAAAGGTCACTGGTTATGTGGACGCTTTCAACGACTCTATCAACAGGAAGGTATGGTCGACATTTACGCCGATAGAAGATCTTACTTAGTGGTTTAATAGTGGAAGGTCTGGAATTTTGGAAGCAATGGCAACCAAATCACCCTCGAAAATATGGCTGCTCCTGGCTCCTATGCGAGTGGATGCGTCCGAGGCGAAGTACGCCCATTTGAGGGAGTATCGGACGTATAGAGCCGTGACTGACGACGATCTTGATGCTCAACAGGAAGCCTCACTCTTCGGTTCTACGAACCCAACCATCTGGACCGTTCGCAGCGTCACTCAGGACACATTCTCGTACGTTTCGCGTTTAATATCTTCACATGTGCTCATGTTTGACATTGTGCTGGGTTGGCCCTAGGTTCACCACCGCTGACGGCCGATGTGTCTGGGTCCTGTCTCGTAGTGACAACTATGCCACGGTAATTAGCATTTTTCCATGCTTGAGCGGCGACGGTGACCTCCCACACGTGTCTGTAACAGATTTGGCTCAAACCTGCCGGTGATAATGAGGGAACGGATGCGCAATGGACATTTCAACCAATTGTTGGATAAACGTCACGAATGGCAGCGGCTCTTCAAGTTGTTCAAACGATATTCTTCGGTGCACGACTCGTGTAGAAAAAGAAAAGGGAAGGATGGGAGTGTATAATAGCTTAGTAGGTCACGAATCTTTTGTCTGACGCAACAAGAGTTATCTATGTGATCAACGCTACGGACTGTCACGGTATACCATTCCATCCTCATCCTTTGCCTCGCACCGCGAAACTAAAACACCGCCGTCGGTCACGCAGTGCTCCACAGGGGCTCTCAATTTTTATAACCCCCACCGTGATCTCCACCCTTTTGAGCACCTCTCTCGACACCAACAGTACTGTCGACTATCATTCCTCCTACGGTAGTTTCCGGCTAGGGAAATGATGCATCTGAGTCACTTGCACAGTCTGTTCAACGTGGAAAGGCGTGCAAGTTCGGCAAGGTACACCTTGTGGGCCGATTCTTCAGACAGTCCCCCTCTCTCCCTTTTCACGCTCGTGGGGTTTCTTGCAGCCCAAGATCAGTGTGTCGTCGTGCTGACCAGGCCGCTTGATCATACTGCACAACTTACAAGAACCCGATTTTACGAACGGTGCGTCCATCATCCAGTTCTG
Organism: Veloboletus limbatus; assembly: GCA_038088635.1. Lineage (NCBI taxonomy): Eukaryota > Fungi > Basidiomycota > Agaricomycetes > Boletales > Boletaceae > Veloboletus > Veloboletus limbatus. The sequence continues at coordinate 1,866 of JBBPJJ010001123.1, forward strand.
AGTCCTGCAGCCTCGTGGATGTACGCGGAAGCCGCATTATTATCACTCGTCAAGAGTCATCATCATACCCTCTTGTTTCAAAAAACATGTCGTCCCGAAAATAGGCATGCAAGGCTAGCTTTCGCATGCCCGTGTCCTGTGGAGTGCTTATCTCTTGCCAAGTATTGGACGCGCGATTGACAAGAGCGAGAGTCGCAAGAGCCCACTCATTCATTAAGTGCCAGACTTCGAAGCTATGGGAAAAGGCACGCAAAATTAGAACAAAACCCACCGACGCCAAAATGACCTCAAAGGGAAAAGATCGCTGTCTGTCGCTGTAGCTCAGCTTCGAAAACCAAGGACAAACGACCAGTCGCAAACGTACGATCGAGATGTGGGCGACTCGACCCTGTTTCAGTTTCTCGCGGAGCTACCAGTAACACCTGTACGGCGGCTAGAGGGGATACGATATGCATCATATTCAAAAGGCGCGCAAGGCTGACTTATGGATTCGTAGTATGACCACGGTCACCCACGGAACTCGCGTTGCCTTGTGCCGCTGTTTGGATCGTCGAGCGTAATCGATTCAGTTCTTCACGTAAGGATCGATTCTTCCGCGTCGTCGACTCCACCTATGTAACTTGCAAGTCACACACTGCACACAATATTCTGCAGTCGTCCATGCCACGACCCACCTCGCTAAGTACACGTGAACTACATCTCGCGTCAGCGCGTGATTAACCATAGTTGTTGACATGGACTGACTGTCTCCAGATGTCGTTCAGTGCTTGAAAGGCTTCCTCCTTTTGAAGCGCAGCTACGAGATCCACCAGCAGGCGATCGCAGTTGTCTTTGAGCTCTGACAACTGATCCGCTTGCAAACCTAAATTTCTCCGGTCTTCTAACAAGTTGGACAAGAGGAAGAGTCTAACCCCCAGATGGGTATGCTAATAAAAAAGACCATTCAGTCATTTTTTTGAATAGTCCTCGAGGCGGTCACATCACGCACAGGGCTACTTGGCTGCTGTGTGTTGTGATAGACATGACACCGGTTGATCACCCTCTGCATGTCATCAAGGGTAGCACTCCCGTCCCCGGCGTTCGTGATATCGTCCAAGAGGCGCTGGGCTTGTGTATCAACTGGCGGTGCGAACGTCGTCGAATTTGCGCTGCCCACGTGTAGCTTGCGCATATCCCAGGGGGAGAAATTGTTGCGACAGAGGGGACATTGAGGCTCCATCTGCGTCAGACACCTGAGATTTTTTCTCAGTCTCTCCTTCTTTTCAGTTAATCGAAGAAGAAGTGATTTGTCTTTTCTTGGTTTTCCTACATACTTACGCCCAACAAAAGACGTGACCGCCGCTAATGGCATGGGGTGTGTCTGTCCCATCCATATAGCCCTCCATACACACATCGCACGTCGAATCGGGACTGAGCACGAGCATAATTGAGGAGGGAGGAGAGTGTGTGTACAAGTCAAGAGCGAAAAGGGAAGATTGATATAGACACGGGGAAGGTGCGGACAAGCTAACCTGGCGTCTGGGGCATGTTGGGCTGGAAGCCCCGATGCTAACGGCCCCAATGCGGAACCCGCGAGTACACTCTTCATTTCCAGTGAGCACAAGGGGGTCCAATACATGGGGTGATAATGTGGGCCCTCGAAGCTTGCCATACCTTAACATGAGGACCGTGGCTTGACGATCACTAGGACGTCCTGAAGGATGATTACGGTAACAGTGTTGAAACATATGTGCTTCCAATGCAGGAAGAAGACAGTGAGCGAGAGAACCCCCCTGCCAATGCTTGTTGTATCCTGTACAATCCTAAACCTACAATAGAAGGCAAAAGGAAACCCGACCAACAGATGCCACGGTGATCTTGAACGAGGATAAAATATGGTTTCACTCGGTTTCGAGCCAAGGATTCATCTCGGAAAAGGGGTGGAAACACGGCTTGAGTGTGTTGAACTTTGCTCCCACGCCGAAAGGAGGAGACACAAGAAAGAGATATAAATGCTGCAGAGCAGAGAGCAAACATCTCAGTATCCCTGTGGTTGGAAATGATACTTGCCTTGCCATGCGTCGCAGTGTTCATCTAGTGAAATATCGTCGTGAATCTCATCCACACGCGCAGCGTGAGGTCAAACTTTGCAAGCTGTGACTCGGGACTGACCTGTTAATGAGAAGGCGTCCGTCTTGTTGTAACCCACCCTGAAGGCTATCTCGACTCCAAGCATGGTTTCTCTCTCCTTGAGATGCGCTTGTCTCAAATACTGGCATTCGAGTTGGGCGGCTTCGCCGAGTGCCGGGGTGAGGCGATCACAGATGCCACGAGTAACCATACCCCCCGCCACAGCGGGTTCGAATAGATGATCTACCTGCAAGAGCAAGCTGCTCTATACTTCCAACAAGAGGGAAACCGACCCCATGAGGGGTATACTATGTATTGAAAAGGCGAACAGTGAGAATGCCAGCATAGATGATGAGATGTCTGAGTCTGGCCTACGGTACACTTGACACTCATCGAATGCTTCACGGATGGCGAAGAGTGATCCCACGCCGTAATCATTCGGCGTGGGGACCGCATGGCAGCGCATAAATGCCGACGGGTGCCCGAAAGGGCCCTTTCTGCTTGTGCACCTGTGGGATGGCCTATGCAGGTATATAGGGTCCTAACCCTTGGCTGGAAGACTCCCACCCACCCACTCGTCGTATTCCCCACTTACAACCAGCCCAAGCCGGTGGTCGTGTCGTTCGCGCCTCTGCGACTCCCCTTGCGCGAGAGACCAACTCCCTGGTAGGAGTGAGCTATGGCTGGTAGCTGGTACCCTAAACGGACTCGAAAGGGAGAGCGGTCGGGGTAGCGGCAGCCCCCTGACGAGAACTTTCGCAGGTTCGAAACCGCACCCTCTCGCTCCCTTTACTTGCCTCTGCTCGTACTGTACACCGGTACCCAATCACCTGGCCCGGTGGCCCGACTCTGATCCTCGGAGAGGAGTGTCCGACGGACGAGCAAGCAGGTGGACAGCCCGAGGCGTCCCTCTTCGCACACAGACCCCGCGCTGGGTTGCTTCGCAACCCAGCCCCCCCCGCCTTTCCTCAGCAGAAATGCAAGAGCATCCAAAAAGCGTTGATCTGTGCATTGATAATGACCTCGGATGGTGCAACCGTCGTCGTTGGACTCGCAACGTTATGTAGACACTGCTCGAAATGGTTGCGACGCAATGCAGGCATGTCACTGATCTCGCATGGGCCGCTGCCGCAGTGCATACCCGTGGATCAACCACTCACGGGTACGGGTTAGTATGCATACGGGTGCCAATTGAAGCAGCGACTCCTGTGGGTTGATTTCTACTTACCTAAAGTGTACAAGTGATGCCTTCGGACAGGCAATTGGATTCCATGTTTGTATACACGCCGGGTAGTAAGCGCAAGTTTTTTTCTTCGTTGACAGAGCTCTGTCACCTTTCAGCGCAGATTTGGCGGGGTCAATTGCCAATTACCACCCGCCGCCGCCGTCGCCACGTTCGTAGACACAGGGAAACATGTGAACACCATTGTGGGGGAGTGTCACTCAGGAGTCGAAGGAAAAGGAGACAGGAGCAGTACAGCGCCGATCGGCGGCGGCACGCTGACATGCCATTCTGCGGATCTGAGTCACACCGCTCCAGTACCAGGCTGCCCATGCCGCTGGATGTCAGCTTACTGTTGCGGCACAGAGGGAGACATAGTATCGTCATGTTTCCAGTAGATTTGGCCACTGGTTAGTATGAATACGCTCGGCCTGACCAAACGCCGATCTGATCATCTGAGACACCATGAACATAACAAGAAATGAGTCAGCCTCTGACAGATCTAACCGTGTCTACAGACGGAACACGAAAGGCATAACGGGGGCCAGGGGCGGCACAATGATGCAACGATGACGCGGGGGGGTCAGGAACTGGGGTGCTAGATTTGAGGGTGGAGAGGAAAGAGCGGAATAGGAGTAGGAGATGAACAAGCCTAATCTGAAGGGCAACCTTCGCCTGAATTTCATGGACAATGTTGTCGCGAACGATACTGGCGTGACGGGCGACGCAACTCACGCGGTTGTACGCTATCCGACGCCAGGTTTGTTTGTTTTGTTGCATGATCTAGCTACAGCTACCGAGGATGCTTATGTGAGATAAATACATATATTAGACGAGCAACACTACAAGACTAAGATCAGCTGCTTGATTCTCGACCCCTTTCCAGGAGGTCACTCGCTCTCCATATCGCGCAAACTCAACAGCATTTTATCAACAGCATGTCCACTGGACAAGGGTCTCCTGCGGATAGGATCGGGGGATCAGCCCATTCTGCGAATCAAGAGTCAAAGAAAGTAGAGGAACTAGAGAGCACCACGGTCTGATCACAAGCTCGCTCAGAAAGCAAGGATTTGATTACTCGCAGGTACAGTTATCACTTGCATCTGACGCTCCGTGTAGGTGGTGCAAGAAGCGCCATACTTCATCCAGGGTCCCTGTCGTCAATCAGGTTACAGAGACTGAAGACGATAAAGAAGAATGGAGTGTACTCAACGATGATGGTGATGCGACCATCCAGGAAGGGGAACTGTCAAGAAAGGAAGACGCAAACATTCATACTTCGGGTGTTGATCACGAGAAACAATTCATGCAGGAAGAGAGGTATGGAAAGTTGGAACACCAATAATTGGTTTCTGACTTTGATCGTAACGCCAGGACAGCCTCAGTGCGGAACACGTCTTCGAGACCTGCACCTGTAGCGGGACCGTCGAATACACACGCAGTTTTGGATGCAGAGGTAATCAGCCAATCGTCTCTCGTGAGCTACTTTGTAACTCGACTTTTCAACAGGAATTCCACAAGACGAGCAAGCCTGAGGCTGCTCTGGATCCTGGCAACTCCCTTTGTGCTCAGGAGGACTTGCGTGTGTTTCATCAATCACCTTACATTGCACGTCATTGACTCGGATATGCACGTCGATTTAGGCAACCGGATCGCGCGCCTTGAACAGGAACTCACGTCTTCTCGTACATTAAATGAGCTTCATAGTAGGACACTCGCGAAGTCATACAAATTGCTGACGCGTCCGTGGGACGTGTATGAGCCTTATCATCCGATTTTGGATATGCCAGTGTATGGTGAGGACTGATCAACTAGATGACTTTCGACTCACCTTCTGTCACTGAGCCAGAGTAGTTCATGGACCCGTGTACCATCAATGCTGCAGATTGTTAGGTTGTGTATCATTGCTCAGTTTGTCGCCTGCGCTTACAATAAAGTATTGCATACGCACTGTGTTTCTCTCACTTTGGAGTGCTGAGACTGCTAGTGAGGTTTTTCCATGAGTAAAACGTTCGATGTTTGTTTGGCAAAACCCTTAGAGTCGAATACACACACGCTTCAGCTCGTAACCACATTCACACATGGCGCTCTGCCTGTCCAAGCGCGTCCTCTACCCCGCACCCGAATTTATATACACATGTACATGCACCCGTGCGCACTCGACGTCTCCCTACGGTCGATCCCACATCCAAAAGAAGCACCCTCGCACTCTCCCCGCCCCCGTCGTCCCCCATTTCCTCCAGCACGTCACCCGCGCTGACGGGTCCACGTTCACACACTGGACGACCTCGCCACGCTCTAAGATCATCCTGACGCGCGACACGACCAACCATCCACTCTGGAACGCGACGGAACGCGTGTGCGGGGCGTCTTCCGAGAATAACCAGGACGAAGAAGAGGAAGGAACGGGTCGCATGACGCGGTTTAAGAGACGCTTTGGTGAGGAGATCGGGGCGGATCAATGGTATGAGCTGCAGTCGGGCGTGGAGGGCGAAAAAGAACCGGCGATGGCCAAGGAGAGACCGACGAAAGCAGGCGGCGCGAAAAACAAGTGACATGTAGGTCGGTCATGTTTGCGGTACTGTTCGATCTACTTATGCTGATAGACCTGCGTAAAATCTAAATGTTCTTATTCTTGTCCGACTCTGGTCTATCCTCCTCGATCCTCGTCCATCCCAACGCACCGCTCAACCGCAGACCCGTACTGCTCTCGATCCCCTCTACTACACTCCTTGCATGCTTTCCTAATGCTTCCTTTCCCTCCCTATATTTGTCACCGAGCATCCCCAATGCCATGCTCATATGTGCGATGCTCGTTCACCTGATCTCACCAACGGGTGGTGCATATGCGTCCTTGAGTCCTTCAACCCAACCGCCCATGCGACCTGCCGTGCGCGGCAGGAAATACGCAAACGCGTCGATCAAGGACGCCGGTGGGAGAAGGAACCGTACAGGCAGCCCGCGAGAACGGACAATGACAGACGCTGTGAGCGCGGATATACCCGTGTAGAGTAGACCAGGGTTGAGGGGCTCCGCGGGATCACGGAACGACTTTAAACGCGCTAGAAGCGAAGGAGAACGAGCAATGGGCATACAACTGAATCTGGAAAAAAAAAAAAAGAGAAGAAAACGTACATTCGACCGACTCTTCGAGGTGAATTCATCGGTCTATCACGCCCTGCACCTGCGTGCGTAGGTATGAGTAGTACCCACACACTTTCCGCCTGACTTGTCCGATCCGTAGCTCCAGCGGCGAAGGCATGTCGAGAAGAACGAGCGTCGGGGTAGGACGTGGGTATATTGAGAGCTGTCCGGAAGAGCCTTTTGTTTCCCCCATTGACGCGGGGAGACAGAAAGAAAAAGAAAAAAAAAGAATGGGGTACCTTGTCCAGAAGGACACTCCCCCTTGCTTGGTGTATATAGTAGAATAAGTACTGAAAGCAGAGAATGTAGTGGATTTAAATGCTGTTGGAGAAAACGAGGCCAAGCTGTGAGTGGAACTTCTTGAATGTGATGCAAACAAGGTTCTTGGTGAACACATCTGCCAGGTTGTCAGTTCTGGGGATATAGAGCTGCTCAACATCCTTGGTATTCATTATTACATCTTGCATGAAATGATACTATGTCTGGATGTGCTTAGACTATTTCCTAGTAATGGGGTTTTGTGCAATAAAAAGCAACCCTTGATTGTTGCCACAGATGGGAATCAGACCAAGGTTGAACCAAGTTCCTTCATCATCTGGCAGATCCAGATGGCTTGGCAAGTACAATTGCTCAGAGCCATGTATTCCATCTCAGTGGATGACAGGGCAGTGGTTTTTTGTAAGGGTGAATTCCACAAAAACACACAGTCCCCCAATTTCATGTAGTACCCAGTTTGGGAATGGCAGGTGAGATGATCTTGACTCCAATTGGAGTCAGTGCAGGCATAGAGTCCCTTATCCAGGGAGCCATTATACATGAGTGCGTAATTTCATGTGCTGACAAGGTACCAGCAGATGTGCAGGGCCTTATCGAGATGGGCTTGTGATGGATTCACAGATGCATGGGTGAGGGTGTTAACCATGTGCATGATATTGGGTCAAGTGCTGATCATAAGATAAAGTAACAAGCCAATTGTTGAACGCGCTATTATTCAGCTGCCTTCGCTCCTATTTCTTTATCTTATCTCTTAGATTAGATTAGCATATTATATAATCATGACTCTCATCATGTATATAAACTTCGAACTCCTCGTCTGAGTTCTAATAACACTCTTGTTCTACAACCACAACCATCATCTGCCTCAACCTCGTTTAGCTCCAAACACCTCAACAATGTGAGTAGTCCAAATCGCCTCCGCGTTGCGTGTTGTCAAACAGGTTATGAGCCCCGCTAAGCGCGAAGGGAGCGCGAGCAATCGCTGCACCTGGAGCTGCTAAGCAACTCGCCTGAAGCCTTTGCTGCATCGTTTTTACACGATGCGCAATGAGCTCGGCGATGAGGCCAACATGCCAGCGTCGTTTACAATGCGGCATGAAGATGATGGATGCGCGTTACACGCAGCAACCAGGGAGCGCCTATGGCGAACCCTTGTCATTGTTCCTTCCTGGAACCTTTGACTTTTCATTGTATTAATCGCTTAAACCCTAGATGTCCTCCTCATCCACCTCCTATGCTATCCCCGTCTTCACCGGCGCCAACTACAACACGTGGTGGCCCAGGATGGAGAGCGCGATTCTCGCGACCGGCGGATCTTGGGTCAAGACCATCGGGTGCCCTGCGATTGCTACCGACAGCATGCAGGAAATCATCACGTTCTTCGTGAAGTGGACTGAAGCCAACAATAAGATTCTTGGGACGATCCGACAATCGCTCTCACCGACACTCCTCCAGAAGTATATTCTGGAGACCCACACATTCACCCTCCTCGAGACGATCAGGAACGACTACGGGAAGCCTGGACTTCCGCAGATTTACGCGGACTTCAAAGCCATCATGGATAGTACGATTCCCACCTCTGGGAATCCGGCAGCGGCGTTTGCCAAATTCCAAACGCTTTTTACGCGCCTTCAGACCAATGGGTACCCTATCCCCGACAATATTCAGGCTATGATTCTCTTGTCCAAGCTCCCTCCGTCCATGGACGTGATCGCGCAGCTACTTGCGCAAAAACGTGATGGCGAGGGGACCTTCATCCCTCCGACAGTCGAAGAAATCGTCACTTCCGTGACCCTCGCGTGGGACTCCAAGAACCTTGGAGGCAAAGGTAAAGCGCCAGAGCAGGCACAGAAGATCTCTGCCGTTAAGCGGAAACCCGGGAACCCCTCTTTCCAGGGTCAGCAGTCCAAACCCCCTGCAGCGCCACAGCAGCAGCAGCAGGGGGAAAACCCTGACGCTGAAAAGAAGAAGAACAAGCGAGGCAAGCGAGGAGGCAAACAACAGCGCGAGAAGCGAAACGCCCTCCAGTTCGTAGAGCACAGCTCCGAGTCTGGCAGTGGCGATTACTTCGCCTCCACCGCGATGGTCTCCTCCCCTCCTGCCGTTCTTACTCCCGCCGTCGTCGACCCCCGTGCGAGCGCTCATACTAGCGCTGAGCAATACCAAGGGACGGGTGCTCCTGCCGCATTTGTGCAGACAAAAGAAGCATTCGTGTTCGCCCATCGGCTGAACATTCACCCTTCCTGCGAGACCATACGGTCTATCGACGCGGCACTCCCGCTTTTGCAACGGCTTGACTTCTCGTCGCCTCCTCCTCCATCGTCCCCCGTCCCGTCTTCATCCACAGCTGCGACACCACTTGTTGCGCTTCCTTCTTCGGCACCTGATGTGCCCTCCGCCCCCTCTCCTCCTCTTTCTCCGGTGCAGTACAACTGCATGTTTACGGAAGAGGATCTCGATGAACCGCTGCGTCCCTCTAAGCGCTCTAGGCGCTGGGTCAGCCATATTGGCGACTCGTGGGATGCTGACGACATGATCGACATCTACGGTTCCGAAGTCGATGACTTCATGGAACAAAGGTTCGTCTCCTTCCCT
>JBBPJJ010001125.1:0-11209 GCA_038088635.1 Veloboletus limbatus
GGGTTATAGGGGAGTGGAAAGAAGGGAGTGAGGGTGATGGAAGTGGGGGGAAAAGGGGAAGGAGGTAATGGGGGAAGGAGGGGAGAAGGAGAGGGTAATGGGGGAGAGGGGGGAAGGAAGAGGGGATAATGGGGGATAATGGGGGAGGGAGGAGGTGGAGGAGGAGGTGATAGGGAATGATGGGAGAGAGGGGGGGTGTTGACAGAAATTGAAGAAGAGAAAGAGAGTGTTAAAAAATGAAAGAAGAAAAAGTGGTTGCTAACAAAAATGAGAGAAGAGAAAGAAGATGTTGATACAAATGAGGGAAGAGAAAGGAGGTTGTTACGTGTGGGCCGGGTAGGCTCGCATGTAGCCGCAAGGTAACTAGGACTAGGACAAGGACTAGGACTTGAAGAAGGCTTCGTTGTTGAGAGGCCTTTACTGGGACTGAGGGACTGAGGACTGAAGTTGGCGAACTGAGAGGCAAGACTTAGGAGTAGAATTGCGGAGCTCAAAGTTAAAGGATACAAGTTGTGCTAGTACAGTTTATATGCATTGGGAGAGGCTAGCACGGACCAAGACTATGAAAGGAAAAAGGAAGTAAAAGGATAGATGAAAGAACATCGTAGAATACAATGGAAACAGAAGGAACTCTATTGAAGAGTAAAGATTGACGAGATTAAGTATGACTTAGTTAGTGAGTCAGCCGTAGAAGTCCGAGGAATCGGAGAGAAGAAAAGTAAATGTAATCATGATGACAGATGAAAGGTGAAACCGTGGTTTACCGTGAAGAAGTCATCAAGATGAAAGCGGTGAAGAAAAAGAAACGAAGTAAATGAATCGTAACATTACCCCCCCATTACGTCTCGAGTCACCGACGAGAACCAGTCTTGCAGGACACATATGCAGTGAGGCCTTCAGAGATTGAGAGTGTAAGCACCAGGAGAGCTGGTGACGTTGGGGTAAGTGACATCATCCCAGACGTTGTCAATATGAGCATCGGTGTCAGGCAGGAGAGAAATAGGGGAGACAGTGCGACGTCATTGAGGGACAGAAGCGCGGGTGGCCGGCCGAGAGGCATGACCCAGGAGAGAATGTTGGGTCAGGGAGGAGGTGGACGATGAGGACGATTGTGGACGACGAGATGGGCGAGGCCAAGGTCGACTGGGGCAACGGATCTGTGCGTGTCCTGGGGCCCAGATGAGACAAAGGGGGCACTGGTACTGGGGACAGTTGGCCCGTCGATGGCCCAGGCGATGACACTCGAAGCAAGCTTCAGCATATCAAGGGTGGTTAGGAGGGAGGATAGTTGTCCACCAAGTCCGGCAAGCCAGTCATCAGTATGGGCCAGAGACGCCTCGACGGCTGGATCGAGGGGGGAGGAAGAGGCACTGGGAGTTGAGTGGGAAGAATATGGAGGGGGTTGGACTCCCTGTGCAAGGGCAAGTTCCCTGGTGTAACGCTCAATGTCAGCTAGGAATTCTCCGAAATGGAGCTGGTATCCCATCGTAACGAGGGCTCCTCATAAGTGGTCCCTGATGTGGCGGAGGATTCCCACAATGAGGGTGACGTGTGCGTCGGGGTTGGTGGAATTATTTCGCACGAGAAGGTCAATATGCTCGGTCTCTATGAGGGCTTTGTAGAGGGCCAGGAGAGGAGATCCATAGTCAAGATGGCTTGTGGCACGGATAGCCAGCCGGGAGTCCGTGATGCGATGGAGGAGTACTTGTGCATATGTGTCGTCTGGTGCGTCAGAGCAGAGACGATGAGACGCTAGGGGGAGATAAAATCGGTGGATGAGTACTAATGGGTCTCGTGGCAAAATAATCGGGCGTATCTAATGCAGGACTCGCCACCTGCCAGGCATCATCGGGACTCTCTCCCCACCATGTTTCTGCCGTAGTTGAGTCTGAGTCTTCTTCATCGGGACCTTCATGACGTTGAAGACAGATTTATTCCGGGGCGGTGACGGATGAGGATGATGGTGAAGGAGTATCGTCAAGTAGTTCCGGAACTGGGGATACGGAGCGAACAGTGTAGGTCATACCCATGGCGACTGAATGAAAAGAACAAGGGTTCTGGGGAAATCAAAAAGTGTGATGAAAAGGACAATAGTTGTAGCGTCAAAAGTAGGCGTGTTCGGACGAGTGAGAACTGGGGACTTTGTAGCGATATCGAAATATGAAATGGGAGAGTTTTTCTTTTGGAACGAAGTCAAACATAAAATGGAAAAGGGAGGAAAGGATGGGGAGTTTCAAAGCTTGTGACGTTTTTTATAGTCGTTTAACAGTGCTGCGGAATGTTTCAAGTTCCACTCAGGAACCCACGAGTCTTCTTCGGCTGTGTACCCTTTCCATCGGATCAGGAAGGAGCGATGTGCTGTGGAACCACGATGGTGTCGGATTTCTTCGATTTCGTATTCCTCTTCCCCGTCTATTAGCTCCAGTGGTGGTTGTGGGAAGTTCGTTCCATAAGTGTCGTTCGCGTGATAAGGAGACAGGAGGGAGGCGTGGAATACAGGGTGAATTTTCCACATCTTCGGGAGGCGTAGTTGATACGTGATTTGTGAGAAAACCTTAGTAATGACGAATGGTCCTTCCTGTTTTGCAGCGAATTTGGGATTGACTACGAGCCGTTTTAAATTTCTTGCTTTTAACCATACCTTTTCTCCTAATTTGAACGAAGTGAACCGTTGTTTCGACCTTGCTGCCATAGCCTGTCTAGCGAGTTCGTGAGCAGCGAGGGCTTCGTTTCGTGCTGCTGTGAGAAGTGATATTCATTGGTTGACAGCTGGAAGATCGGATGACGGGATGACCATTGGCAAAGCTTGGGGTTCAAAACCCATTATGAGAAAGAATGGCGATTTCCCAGTGACCGAGTGGGGACGGTGATTATGTGCGAATTCCGCCATTGCAATGTGATTGGCCCATGTCGTGGGTTCGTTCCCATAAAAGATCCGTAAATACTTTTCCATCTCCTGATTCACATGTTCCGTTTCACCGTCAGTTTGAGGGTGATAAGCGGTGGAAATAGCAAGTTTGTAACCGAGGAGTCTTCCTAATTCCTTGGTGAAGGAAGAAGCGAATTGGGGGCCCCGGTCGGAGATGATCTTTTCATAAAGACCAACCGGGTGAAAACGTGGGTAAAAAATAATGAAGCGATGCCTTCGGCAGTGACAGTTGTGGTGGTGGGACAGAGAATCACCTCCTTAGTAAGGCTGTGGTCGACCACGACCAGCAGAGCATCGAAACTGGTGGAGGACGGGAGACCAGTGATGAGGTTGCAAGAGACCTGCTGAAAAGGGTGAGTGCAGGTGGAACGGATGGGCATGAGAGGAGGCACGGAGGGATGAGTGTTAACCTTATTCCATTGACAGACGGCGCAGCCGGCAACATAACGACGGATAAACTGTGCCAAACCAGGCCACCAGTAGTGTGCAGCAACTAACTGGCAAGTTTTAAGGTAGCCCGGGTGTCCTGCCATTTCATGATCGTGGCACCCGGACACAATGGAACGGTGAAGGGCGTCATCACACGGAATGTACAAACGACCCTGATAAGAAAGTTTCCCATCCACGTAAGACCAATCGGAGGAAAGGTGGGCGGCGGAAGAACCAGGGATGGGCTGAGGGTGCAACCAATTGAGGACGAGGGGGTTGGAGGCGGAAGCATTTCGGATTTGCCGGTCCAGAGTGTCGTCAATGAGTTGGACGAAGAGGGAATCGGGGAGGAGGGTGACATCTGCATTATCAGAAGGGGCGTTGGTGGGAATATGATCTGGGTGGCGAGAGAGAGCATCAGGACCAGTGAGTAATTTACCGGGGATGTGAGTGATTTGTAAGTCAAAATCCTGCAAATCCAACAAGCAGTGAGCTTGGCGGCGATTCAACAACTAGGCTTGTCGAAAGTAAGTAAGGTTTTTGTGGTCAGTAAAAACTTGAATGGGAGTGGGGGAACCGATGAGGTAGTGCTGCCAAGCACGTAGGGCGCGAAGGATTGCGAGGAGCTCACGGTCATGAATGTCGTAGTTTCGTTCGGCGGGCAAAAAGGACTGTGAGAGGTAAGAACAAGGGTGCCAGTCCCCATTGGCATCCGATTGCAAAAGAATACCACCGGTTGCCCATTTGGAAGCATCCGTGGCAATGGCAAATGGTTTTGCGATATCGGGGAGTTGAAGGACGGGTCTAGTCAGGAAAGCCACTTTGAGCGAGTCGAAGGCAGTTTGACAAGCTGGGGTCCATTCCCAAGGGTTTGTTTTCTTAGTGAGATCTATTAATGGACGAGCTAAGGTAGAATAATCGCGAATGAAACGGTGATAAAAGTTAGCGACACCGAGGAAGGATCGAACGTCCTTAAGAGCAGTTGGTATTTTCCAAGCATGTATACCATCCAGCTTGACGAGGTCGATTGCCAACTGGCCAGGTTTGATGATCATTCCGAGATACTTGACTTCTGAGGTATTGAAAACACATTTTTCCAGTTTAAGATGCAGGTCTAGATCAGCCATTCGTTGGAGAACGCATTTGGTATTACGTTCGTGAGTTTCCTCATCAGGAGAATAGATCAATAAATCGTCCATATAAATGACCAACCAGCCTTCCGCTATCATGTCGCGGAAGGAGTCATTCATAAATCGTTGGAAAGTAGCGGGGGAATTGGTCATGCCAAAGAACATAACCATTGGTTCGAACAATCCTCGATGTGTGATGAATGCCGCTTTCCATTGGTCGCCGTCCTTGATCCGAACGTTGTTGTAACCCCATCTGACGTCAAACTTGGTAAAATGTTTGGCTGCCTTCAATTTGTCGATCAAGTCAGTAATAAGTAGTAGAGGATAGGCATCGCAAATAGTGTGTTCGTTTAAATACCGATAGTCTTGACAGGGGCAAAGTTTACCATCTTTCTTTTTGACGAAGAAGAATGGTGAGGCTTGTGGGGAGTTTGAGGGACAGATTTTGCCAGATTTGAGGTGTTCCTCAATGAAGTCATTGGCTGCTTTGGTTTCATCAGTGGATAGTGGGTAGAGTTTACCGATTTTGGGAATGAAGGAGTCTTTTAAATTGATGGCATGATCGTAAGGTCGAACAGGCGGTAGAATTCCTGCGGCTACCTCAGAGAATACCAATTGATAGCCAGTGTATTCGATTGGGAGGGTTACCTTTGGCTTATTAACCAAGTTATGTATGGCTAAATCTGTCAATGTGGTGTAAGCTCTTATCATAGCAGGAGATACGCATCGTGGGGTTAAATATCGGTTATCTCCCTTAATGACGCGATTAATACAATAGGAGGTTATCGCTTTTCTTGTAAAATCTTCTGGCCGGAGGAAGTTTTCATTGTTTGTTTCAAGGTAGTCATAAAGCTTTTTGTCGGATTCATGGGTTATGGCAGCGTGTCATACTGGATGAGGTTCGGTTTTGTAGTATCCAGGAGCTTGTTGGGTCTTTTTGGCATGCTTTCCGATGTCAGTGGTAAGGTCGTCTAATTTGTCGGTTTTTGGTCTAAGACGTAGTTGATTCTTCTTACAATTGATAATAAGGTTTTCTTGCTGAAGCCAGGGGAATCCGAGGATGATACGATTGTTTCCACATCCCATGACGTGGAAAAGGGCTTTGGTGGTAACGTGTCCGATTGTTACATAAAGATCGGTGGTGAAATGAATCGTTCCTCTAATGTTTAGTGATCCATTGACATTCTTGATGGGAATAGGTGTTGGTAATCGAGTGCAGGGAATCCGATTCTTTCGAACGAATCCCCAATCAAGGCAATTAATATGTGCTCCAGAGTCTACAAGGGCGGTGGTGATGACGGTTTTCTTGGTACTTGTGGGAATCGATATCGTGGCGGCTACGAATAATGATTTCTTGGATTTAGATTGTACAGGCAAGTACCTATTGTGAGAAGGAGAGACTGACGTCGATACAGGCTCTCCAGTTAAAAAGACTGGACTTTGTTGACAAGGATTTCGTCATCTTCATTGTCACATTCCATCAAGTCCGGGATTTCTCCCGTGAGTCTGGTACTGGGTCCATGGTCATAATACGCATCATCAGGTTTGAAGGGATTCCGGCAGAGTAGTAGCCAATCAAGACATTGTGGTCAGAGATACTGGCGCGTGCAGCGTTGGTTGGAAAGTCGGTGGTGTAGAGACTGAGAGAAGGGGTGAACATGCCTTTGTTCAGGACCATCTTCTTGGTGGAAAGCCATCCAATGGCTTGATTGATAACGTCGTGATGTTTGAATGCCCTGTTGAGCTTAGCGGTGAAAGAATCCCATGTACCCATATTAAGAGTGCCATCGTTTTGTACGCAACTGTCACGGAATGTGGCTGCCCAACTCTTAGCTGATCCCTTGTTCATGTAAGATAGGGCGAAGGCGATCTGTATAGCATCGTTGTTGTAAATTTCGGAGTTGGTGCTGAGGTAGAACACGACGTTGTTATACCATCCTAGGTATTCAGAATAGTTCCCGTCGAACTCTTGGGGAGCGTTGAGTCAAAGTTCAGTGGATTGGTTAGTCATTGGTAGCGTGGTAGCAGGAGATCGGGGCAATGGTTGAGCAGATGCGGGGGATCGAGGTGGTGGTTGTACTGGGGTTACTGGCGAAGTTTCTTCGTTATCTTCGCCTTGGTCCGAGGTTTCTGAGAGTTCTTCATCGTCAAATGATTGTGGGATAACTGGGGGTGGTTGTTGAGGAGTTGTTCTCGACGTTCGGGGAGTACGTGAAGACAGAGTGAAGAAGGGTATGGCTCACGATAACAGTGGCTGTGCAGAAGTAAACTTTGAGCTTTTGTTATGTGTGGGCCGGGTAGGCTCGCACGTAGCCGCAAGGTAACTAGGACTAGGACGAGGACTAGGACTTGAAGAAGGCTTCGTTGTTGAGAGGCCTTTACAGGGACTGAGGGACTGAGGACTGAAGTTGGTGAACTGAGAGGCAAGACTAGGAGTAGAATTACGGAGCTCAAAGTTAAAGAATACAAGTCGTGCTAGTACAGTTTATATGCATTGGGAGAGGCTAGCATGGACCAAGACTATGAAAGGAAAAAGGAAGTAAAAGGATAGATGAAAGAACATTGTAGAATATGATGGAAACGGAAGGAACTCTGTTGAAGAGTAAAGATTGATGAGATTAAGTATGACTCAGTTAGTGAGTCAGCCGTAGAAGTCCGAGGAATCGGAGCAAAGGAAAGTAAATGTAATCATGATGACAGATGAAAGGTGAAACCATGGTTTACCGTGAAGAAGTCATCAAGATGAAAGCGGTGAAGAAAAAGAAACAAAGTAAATGAATCGTAACAGTGACAATGGGGGGTGCTAGGGTGACTGGGGGTGCAGTGGGTGCAGAAGTACTGGGGACTGGTGGAGTGAGGGTGATAGGCAGTATTGGGGATGAGGTGGTGACTGGGGTTGGGGGTGCTAGGGAGAGATGAGGTTCCTGGGTGGGTCAACTGGATGACGAGGCAATTCTTCGTTTGTGATATTGAGGGGTCGGGGGTAGGGTGCTTCGTGAAGGAAGCACAGAGGACTGTGGGACTAGAGCTAGAGAGGTATCTTCATCATTGGACGAGGACTCTGGGGCTTGGTATCAAGGGGCTATGGTGATTGGTGGATCCTGCTCCTAGATAGGAGGAACAAAGGAGATTCTCGATCTTTTGTTATGCGAAGCGTACTAGTGGGGACGATGAGCTAGCAAAGTAGCACCTCTATCACGGAGAGGGTGCACTTCCTTGATCTCTTGTGCTAGCGAAGACTAAGATATTTGCCACACGAAAGCAAGGCTAAGGAGGACTCAGGTTGGGACTGAGGGACGACTGAGGGACTCAGGGTGATCCAAGAGTACGCTAGATTGCACAGATCGAGAATGAGAATAGAGTACAGTGGAAGAAGTACTTAAATAGATAGGGACGTGTAATCATGGAACAAGATGGAAGGAGAAAGAAGATTAGCTAATCTAGAGGGACACATAAGCATAGAACCTGATAGAACTCAGGAGAAGATTAGCTAACTACACAATTACGAAAGAAATCGTGGTAAAGAAGGAAAGTTCAAGAAGGAAGATGAAGATGGATGCAATCGCCACATGAAAAGAGAAGAATATGATCATATGAATAGAGAAACATACCACTGACACAAGAAGGTGAAGGATGAAGGATGGAGAAGCAGTATGTGGAATGAAATAGGAGGAAAATTGTAACACTCAGCAGCCATCCATCTTCAACTATATATTAACCAAGAACTGGACAACGTCAACGATGCCATCTCAACCAACGCAAAAGCATGGTGGGGAAGGAATTCTCACGATGCCTGGTGGGTGGTGAGACCCGAGCTTGATATGCCAGATCCTTTCGCACTTCCCTCTATCAGTTCTAATCCATCAATTTTGTCCATTCTCCTCCCTCCAGCATCTCACCGTCTCCACTCCGAGACGCCAAATGACACATACATGCAAATACTCTTGAATTAAGTCACAGACTCACACCTTGCCATCATGGCAATGAGCCATCTAGACTACAGGTCCCCCCTCATTGCCCTTTACAAGGCAATGATCAAGATTCAAGACCGAATGGATTGAGCTCATTATCCGTAACAACTCTGCCAATCTTGATGCACACATCACATTCCTCATGGGCATACTGCGCCACATCTGTGACCATCTTCAAGGTGCCCTTGTCACTATGGGATACCAACTACACTTCAGCAAATTCCTCACCAGTATCAAACGGTACACCTGCGAGCTGGCCCAACCTCAGGGAGCTCAACCACCACCTTACTCTTCACCACCACTGGCAACTCCCAGTGCCTCCTCATTCCATCTTGACCCCGCCATTGAGATGTCCCTTGCACAAACTGATGCATGGCCAGCTGGACTTGGCGGTCACTTAATCCTCCCTCCCAATCATCTCCAATATTCTGAGGCATGTTTCGAATGCCACTGCCTTGGTCATTGCCGAATCCATTGCCCCTAGTACCAATATCTGTTATGCCTCTCCTGGGCCCCAGGTCATCTCCAAGTCCACTGCCCCAGTGATCCTCATCCCCATCCCCCTCGTTCCCCTTCCTCCTCCTCCAGGTCCTCAGTTACTCAGCAATCCTTACTCTCTCATTCACGTCCCACTCCCCATTACACTCGCCCCACTTGCCGCCATCATACTGTGTCCCCTATTCCTTCCATTCCTTCTGACAATGACATTTATATTGACAACATATCGGACGACACTGCATATGCTAATGTCACTGGTTCCCCGGGCAGTTATGCTGTTAAAGTAGGATTGGGTCAACTCTGATTACTCTGGTGATAACTCTGGGATAGCACAGTTTGTCAGGACTTCGGCTTCAGCGACTCTAACAGAGTGCTGCACCCTTGTCAGATTCTCGTCCCGGTATTTGCGGAGTCAGTGTGGAAAGATTTAACACTGACTGGCAGCGAAGTCGAGTAGGGGTTGGATGTGAGCAAGGGAGCTCAGGCAGAAGTCAGAGAACAGAAGAGGAGTTGAACTTAAGTCGATATTCGAACTGAGGTACTCTAATGATTATCGACAGGTTTATATACATAAGTACAGAGCGGAACGGAATGGAACGGAGTACGAAACAGAAGTCAGATGAATGGATGGCTATCATAGAATCAATTGATGAACAGGGTATTAAAGATGGTTGCAAACGATTGCAAACAACATCTAAGTCTGATGGATACGAAACAAATATCATAAGTCAAAGATCATCAGTCAAAGTCAAAAGGTCATGTGATATGAAGTGTCTCATACTAAGCAGAATGGAACAGGGTTGTGGAATTGGACTTGGGAGTTTGGGAGAGGACGGGATGACGGAGTAGGGTTGCGGAGCGACAGAATAAGGTTGCAGACTTCAGGATATCACAGTATCTGTTACGTGTGGACCAGGTAGGTTCGCACATAGCCGCAAGTAGACTAGGACTAGGACGAGGACTAGGGCTTGAGGAAGGCTTCGTTGTAGAGAGGCCTTTACTGGGACTGAGGGACTGGGGACCGAAGTCGGCGAACTTGAGAGGCAAGACTAAGTGTAGAATTGCGGAGCTCAAAGTTAAAGAATACAGGTCGTGCTAGTATGGTTTATATATGTTGGGAGAGGCTAGCACGGACCAAGACTACGAAAGGAAAAAGGAAATAAAAGGATAGATGAAAGAACATCGCAGAATGCGATGGAAGCGGAAAGAACCCTGTTGAAGGGCGGAGAACTACGTGGCTATGTATGACTCAGGTAGTGAGTCAGCTACAGAAGTCCGTAGAATCGGAACGAAGGAAAGAAAGTGTAATCTTGATGACGAGTGAAAGGTGAAACCGTGGTTTACCGTGAAGGAGTCGTCAAGATGGAAAGTATGAAAGAGACAAAGCGAATAGAAGAGTGAAAGGAAAGAGAATCGTAACAGTATCCCCCTCTTAGGCCTGAGCCCACGCAGGCCATTGGCACTAAGTGAAGAACAATGTGGAGATACACAATGTGGAGTAAATGAAGTCACATTACGGAGTAAACAAGGTCATGTAGTGTGGAGTCCGAAATGTCGCGGCGGTGTATAAAGTCAGTGAACACGTCCACTAATCCTTATTACCGACATGTCTGACCATGACATCGCAACAATTTGCGACTGGGACTACAAGCTCCTTGCAGAGCACGACAACAATGCGATGTTCGACGTAAAAGCAGCGAAACCATGGAGGCAGGCAAAACACTGCAAGGAAGAGGAGTGAAGAATCACAGTGGAGGAGGCAAGGCGACATGAGGAGGAGGAGACGCGACAGAGAGCGGAGGAGGCTTGGGCAGCGTGAATGGTGGCGAAAGAAGCTGCAAGACAGGCAGTGAGTACTCCTCCCTGCTGTCGTTAATTCCCAAACTAACCAACTCCAGGCGGCAGACTTGCGCCACCAGGAAAGGGGGAGTGCGAGCGGCAGCTCCAAGAACAAGGCAAAAGGAGCTGCGTGTGTGCAATGTGTGTGACGGCCTGCCTCAGCTGTCAAACACTGTGACAGAGGTGCAAGTGGGTTGGGGAGGTGTTAAAATCGGGATAAATCAACTCCGGCTACTCCGGTGACAACTCCGGGGTAGCGCGATTTGTCGGGACTTCGGCTTCAGCAACTTTGAACGGAGCGCTGCGCCCTTGTCAGACTCTCGTCCCGGTATTTGCGGAATTGGAGCAGAAAGACTTAACACTGAATGACAGCGAAGTCGAGTGGAGGTCGGATGCGAGCGAAGTAGCTCAGA
>JBBPJJ010001126.1:0-11196 GCA_038088635.1 Veloboletus limbatus
CGTATCCGGACCATACCCGTGATCCTTCCCTGTTCCCTTGGACCTCATGGTCACTCCTAGATCCCCGTCTCTTGATCTCCGCCTCATGCACGCCTCGCTCCCTCCTCGTGCATTTCCTCGGCCTAACCCGAGCCCTCCGATATCGCCCTTGCCTTCCCGGCTCCCATTGACTTACTCAACATGAGTCATCGCCCCTGTCTCTGACTCACTATTGAGTCCGCCTCCTTTCTCTTTGCTTCTTCCCTTCCTTTCATAGAATACCCTTAGCCCTATGCTCTCACGCGCATAGCCTCGGCTTCTCTTCTCGCACAGCCTACTTCCTGTGCTTTCCTTCTTAGTCTCTTCTCTCCGTTTCCTTCGTATTCTATGACCTTCCTTCGCACAGCCCTTGACTGGTGCTGTTCTCTTTCCCCCTTTCTTGACATGGTCCGTGCCCCTTACCCTACGCTATATAAACCCTAGTAGCACGTACCATGTTCTCTATTCTTGATCTCCCTGGACCTTCCCCTGGGTTTACTCCTAGTTCCCTGAACTTCCCTTAGACCCTAGTCCCTAGGCTCCCACCTAGTTCCCTAGATCTACCCCTAGTCCTTGTACTCCTTGCAATCTCAAGCTTCCTTTGCTGATTCCGCATTCGACCCGGTATACGACCCCTTGGCTGGCACTATCCGTGTGCAGCCTACGTCCCCGCGTACACCATCGACGGCATCGGCCAAGGACTCCCTCGTCCTAGACCTCACCAGGGCCACGTGCGTGCTTACCCAAGTACACACGTAACACTGATAGCGGGGGTGGGGTGTAGACAGGAAGAAGAGGCTTGTTGGTGGGAACGTTGGCCTCACCTGCATTGCGATGGTCCTGCAAGACCCGATTGTGAGCAGCCCATGCAACAATTTCTGCAACAATTTCAGATGCAGACAAGGAAGAGGAGGGGGAAGTGGAAAGGGGCAAAGAAATGGCAGCAGGTGTAGGTGTCACTGAGGTAATGTTTCGAGAGGTGGAGGAAGAAAGTGCATTGGGGGCCAAAATGGAGACAGGCAGGGCGACGGCAGCAGGAATGGAGGTCATAATGCTTGAGCTATGATATGAGCAAAGGAGAAACAAAAAGCAGGGTAAATGCATCTGCAGAAACATACGGTGAGTGAAAGAGGGAAGAAAGGGGGGAAATGTTGGATTTTCTTTGTATGGTAGTCTTTTCTCACGCTTACATAATCTCGCAGTACTTCCACGTCTCGCTTCGTCTCGCACACCTCAGTGATTTATCCCATCACTGAGGTGAGCTAGTACCTTTTCACACTCCATTCTACCTTACTTACAGCTACCTAGACTTTGACAGGTAGCTACCACTAATATAGTGATTTATCCCATCACTGAGACTTTGACAGGTTATGAGCCCCGTTGCCTAACCTTGTTCAGTGAAAATTTCCTCATAGTTCTAATTTTAGAAGTTCTCGACCCGTTGTCGAAATGTCACAGTCCTTTAAGCTTGGTGACGACTTTATGAAGATTCCGAAGCTAGATGCTTCCAGAAAGAATTGGTCCTTATGGAAAGGAAGACTCGAACTATCGTTGTCTACGAGAGGCTATCATGGCCACATTACAGGATCGTCACCACTGCCCGTTAACCCAGCAAGCTCAAAATCAGTTGGCTGGACACCGTCATCAGCTGAGGAGAAACTGGAGGTTGTGACCTACCAAAAGGAACTTAAAGAATGGAACGAGAGAGACGCTGTTTGTAAACAGCAGATTACTGTTGTAATCCCTGATTCCCTTTTCATTCGGCTTCTTGGAAAATCCACCACACAGGAATACTACAACACGCTCAAAGCGCTATTGGAGAAATGGTCGCTCGTCGTTGGAGCCGAGTTAAGACGTCAACTTGGTGAATTAAAGCTAAAAGATGGCGGCGACGCACGCACTCACATTGAGAAGATAATATCCATTCGCGAAGACTTATCGTCTATGGGTAGACCCGTGTCCGAAGAAGACCTGTTCAACATCATCTATGCCTCACTCCCGCGCTCATACAATACCATCCTTTCCTCAGTCTCGTCGACAATTAAACTGCAGTCGAGAACCATCTCCTCCGATGATCTGATAAGTCTTGTTCTGGATGAGTACGACCATTTTATAATCCAAGATGGCGGAAAGTCAAAGTCGAAGGATGATGATGCTGCATTCACAGCTGAAGGATCGAAGAAAGCAAAGTTCCGTGGGACCTGTTACAACTGCGGTTGGTCAGGTCACCGGAAGGAGCACTGTTACGAGCAGGGAGGTGGACGTGAAGGGAAAGCCCCAAAGGGCTGGAAATTCCATGGGAAGAAGAAAGGCTCTGGGTCGAAGGACAACCAGAATGCAACTGCGAATGCGGCGGGTAGCAGCGAACCCGATGCTGTGTGGCTAGCAGCTGCAAGTGATGAACCAATTAACGAAGATGAAGAAACGTTGACTTACGATTATGCTACGCTCGCGCAAGCATCTGCGCCCGCTACCACTTCTGTCGAGCTCTATGACAGTGGAGTGACACTTCATCTTACCCCATATCATCAGCAGCTGATCAACTTCGTCAGTATTCCCCCTTACTCCATCAAAGCAGCAGATAAACGAGTTTTTAATGCCGTTGGACGAGGAGACCTTCGCATCGAACTACCAAACGGAAAGTCAGTCACACGTGTTCTGTTAAAGGACGTGCTGTACACACCCAATATGGGCGCAACCCTCATTTCGATTGCGAAGCTGACAGCAGCAGGTTATGTTGCTCTCTTCAAGGATAGCACCTGCCAGGTTTTCACCAAGTCGAAGAAACTGCTTGGTGAAATTCCTCTCGTCAATGGTCTATATCGTGTAGAACGGCCTGCCTTACCGTTCGCTGGTGCTGCAGGGGGAGTTGAGGTTGTCACAATGAAGGAGCTACACCGCCGTTTATGTCATATTGCGCCCTCGTCAATCCGTGAAATGCTTGCCAAAGGTCGTCTCGAAGGGGTACAGCTAGATCCTCTTCATGAATCTATGGGTCAATGCGAGTCATGTGAGTATGGCAAGGCAATTCGAAAACCTACCGGAAAAAACTCGCGAGCCTAAATGGCAAGACGTGTTTGGTGATGAAGTCCATAGCGACGTATGGGGACCATCTTCCGTTGCTACGCCAGGTCGGAAGTCCTATTACATCTCGTTCACCGATGATCATACTCGCTATACTCACCTCTACCTCATGGGAGCGAAGTCAGACACCTTCGAGTCCTATTGTCAGTATGAGGCATGGGTGGGAAACCAGTTTGGAGCCAAAGTTAAACGGCTTCGTTCTGATCGCGGCGGCGAATACCTGAGCGACGAGTTCAAACGGCACCTGAAGAACCTAGGGACAGATCACAAACTTACGATGCATGACCATCCTCAGACAAACGGCGTTGCTGAATGCCTAAATCGAACGTTAGTCGAGTGTGTACGCACAATGCTACATGCGAGTGGCTTACCGAAGACGCTGTGGGGGGAGGCAATTGTGCACTCCATCTGGGTGAAGAATCAAACGGGGACTGTTGCTCTTGATGGCGCAACCCCGTACGAGCTGCTGTATAAGCATAAACTGAACCTAAAGAACGTACCTACGTGGGGTACTCGAGTCTGGGTACACGATGCAAGCGGCACAAAGCTTGATGTGCATGCTCGTGAGGCATTCTGGGTAGGGTTTGACCCCGAGAGTGGCGCCCATCGGGTGTGGATCCATGACCAGGGACGAGTTGGCGTCGAGCGGAACGTCTCGTTCGAGCGTCCTGAAGGCGCCGCGCTGAGTCGGCAAGACGCACCTGACGAGCCAAATCAATCAGTAAACGGAAATTCCCCAAGTCTCAACCCACCCCACATTCCCCACAAGCCCCAGCGCCTGTTACTCCCCCAGTCGATGGTGGCAAACGAACGAATGTCATGCCCGAACCTCGCCGATCGAATCGCCAACGTGTCGAATCACCCTATATTCGTATGCTCCGTGAGGGAGCTGGTACGCATGACGGACGAGGAGGTGGACGCACCTTACCTCGCGGCGTGCTTGGCTCTGATGGTGGCGATGGCGAGGGGGAGAGTGGTGATAGTGGTGGCAATAGCGGTATCAACCTGGCGACGGCGTGGGGAGATGACGACAGCGTTGCTTATGCAATGCTAGCTGGTATGGGCGAAGAAGAGGCGTTAGAGCCCCTCACCATCGACGAGGCACGTGATCGACCCAATTGGCCATGCTGGAAAGATGCAATCACAGCAGAAATGAAGAGTCTCGACGAGGCACGCACCTGGAACATCGTCGATAGGCCAAACAGAACGAACGTGGTTGACTGCAAATGGGTATTTAAAATAAAGAAGAATGCGGCAGGTGAAATCGACAAATACAAGGCACGACTAGTTGCACGCGGCTTCACGCAGGTTCAAGGTGTCGACTACTATGAAACCTACGCCCCCGTCGCCCGTCTCGCTTCCCTCTGTCTTATTCTCGCCATCGCAGCTCGTCATGACTGGGACATTGACGTTTTCGACTTCCACTCAGCATTTCTCAATGGTCAACTTGACGATAACGAAATTATCTACATGGAATTACCCCCGGGTTTCGACAAAGGCGGCCGTGATGTAGTTGCCCGTCTTCGCGTCGCTCTCTACGGCTTGAAACAAGGCGCTCTCAAGTGGTACCAGCATCTACGCACTGAACTCGAAGAGCTTGGGTTCAAGTGCACGGACGCTGATCGGGGAGTCTTCGTTGCTCGTATCGGGCATCACCTACTCATTTTAGCGTCCCATGTCGACGATTGTACAGTTACTGGTAGCTTGAAAGAGCTCGTCAAGGCTTTCAAGGATGAAATTGGCGTGCAATTCAAGATCACTGATCTCGGGCCAATTAATTGGCTACTCGGGATGAAGGTGACACGCGATCGTGATGCACACACGATATCTATTTCACAGGAACCGTACATCAAGGCTATACTTACGAAGTATAATTTTGATGACGCCAAACCTATCTCTATGCCGATGGACCCACACATTCAGTTATCGCGCAATCAGTCCCCTCAGTCCATGGTTGAAGCAGCCAGAATGCGCCAAGTTCCATATCGTGCCGCACTCGGCTCATTAATCTACCTCGCCGTTGATAGCTGTCCCGACATCGTGTTTGCCACATCCACACTTGCTCAATTTATGGAGAATCCTGGCTGGGCACATTGGGAGGCGCTCAAACGAGTTTATCGTTACCTCGTGGGTATGAAGAGCTGGAGTCTCACTTTTGGCACACAGACGAACGATTTAGTTGGGTACGCTGATGCAGACGGCGCCTCACAGGAACATCGACATGCTATCACGGGATATGCGTTCCTTGTTGATGGTGGAGCCATCCTTTGGGGATCACACAAGCAAGAGCTCGTCATTTTTCTACTACCAAGGCTGAATATGTGGCTGCGACCCATGCTGCTAAGGAGATCATCTGGCTATGTCGCATCGTCAGCGAGGTTTTTGGACCGCTCGAGAACCCAACCACCCTCTTTAGCGATAACCAGTCAGCCATAGCTTTAACCAAGGACGGAAATTATCACGCGCGCACGAAACACATTGATATACGGTATCACTTTATTTGTTTCATGATTTCGAACAGTTCTATTCAACTTCTTTATTGTCCTACGAATGATATGATTGCAGATACTCTTACCAAGGCTCTTCCCTTGATTAAAGCCAAGCACTTCGCGCATGCGTTAGGGCTTCGTGCTTGAGGGGGAGTGTTGGATTTTCTTTGTATGGTAGTCTTTTCTCATGCTTACATAATCTCGCAGTACTTCCGCGTCTCACTTTGTCTCACACACCTCAGTGATTTATCCCATCACTGAGGTGAGCTAGTACCTTTTCACACTCCATTCTACCTTACTTACAGCTACCTAGACTTTGACAGGTAGCTACCACTAATATAGTGATTTATCCCATCACTGAGACTTTGACAGGAAAGTACCATGCAAGAGCAATGGCTTGACTTATCTATGACAGAATGATTGATGATGGACTACCATGGAAGTACAATGATTTCTCATCAGCTGAGATCATGTGATGCAATTGGCACAAAGGCCTAGTTCTGTGTTCTGTGTTCGCTAGCTCATGTACTACCTAGAATGTCCACTCCTACACGGACTACCTTGGACACTTCAATACTTTATATATTTCATGGTATTCATCCATTTTTATACTATTCCTGCTACCTTTTACTTAGGCAAGCATCCTACCTATCAGTCTTATGCTTGAATGGAAGTGTTGGAATATTTCTGTTATGGTATATTTGCTTACTTAGGCCATACCTTATATCATACCATAATACCTTAGTTCCTACTCAATGACTTACTGAGTATTCTATAGATACAGTACTATATCTCCATTATAGTGACTTACTGAGTATTCTATACAGCATCCATTTGCAAATCGACTGAAATGAAGTTGGCGGTCAGCAGAGGTTAGTGACTTACAGCATCTTATGTGCACTAAATCCATCCTCTCATTGGTGAAGGTGCTCAATACCCCTACAGCATGACTGAAGATTGCTAGATGATTGAGAAGGATCACACTTTCCATATCTCAAGGAGATCAAGAAGATAAGAGCCATCAACTAAAGCTGATAATATCATCAGTACAAATCTACAATCAAATACTACATGTATGCAGCTAATGTATAATGTGTCTCTTTGTCAACAAAAAAGTTCACATAGTACTCCTGGTATGCATCCAAACATGTTGTGCATGAGAGTTCAACCTCTGGGATGTGTGTATCAAACATGTGTCACAATTGGCATCTACCCTTTGCAGGGTAATGGGAAGTGCAATTCAGACAGACTTAAATACCTGGTAGTCAATAGTGACAGTCAAAAGTCAAAAGTGATTCAAAGTCAGCTATATTAATCATATTCAGATATGACTTATATATATGGCTAATGTAAGCATAGTCAAAGTACTTCTAATACTCTCCCTTGCTTGGTGTACATAGTATAGTGGTACTGAGTGAGTGTCAGCAAATCACTAACTGATACACAGTGCTATGGTGTATTATAGCGCTACAGCCAGCTACAGCTGCCTACGGTGCTAAACAAATAGCATGCTATATACTATTACTATAGCACTAATTTTATAATACTGTACAGAGGGGGACCTTTCTATAGCACTGTAGTGCCTGTAGCTGGCTGTACAACATTGTACAGCCATTGCTGAATTTGCTGATGTAAGCACCAAAAGAAGGGATAAAATAAAAGATGGTGAGTGAGTGACTGTTAGAGAACTGGAGACTAAGTTAAGAGAAGAGTGAAACTTCTTGAACATGACATGAACAAGGTTCTTAGTGAACATATCTGCCAGGGATATAAAGTAGCTTATTAGCAAAACACTCAAGTACTGTATAGTGTCTGTACAATGCAGTATAGTGACTACAGTAATACAGAAAGTGTTGAAAATGTATCATACTCTACCATACTCATATCATATGCTTAGTAATAAGCTTAGTAAGGTAGCTGCTTGTATAGTATATAAGCAGTGTCTGAATACAAATAATATTCAGCTGACTTTAGATTACTCTTGACCTGTAATCACCATCATCACCTTCAGGTATGTAAGTCTGTCTGCATCACTTTTCCCATGTTCCTGCACAGGAAGAATACTGATTGCAACAGGTTATGAGCCCTGCTTGCCATCTGAAAAAGATATGCAATGCAGCCTACCTGGAACAATGATGCAGAAATGCTCTCTCTAGAGGTCAATGACCAGCCTGTCTGAAAAAGGATAGGGCACTAGATGACGCAGGAATGCTTGCTGGCATGGTTACACAGATGACAGACTTGGAGAGACTCAGTCTCACCTGGTGTCTGGCTCTGAAATTTCATTCAGCAATGCAGCTTCACTGCTCCACTCTCTTTCATTCAAAAATTGAGCTAATAAATGCCATCCAGTCCTCATAGGCCCTGACTACAAGCAATGGGCCCAGCAAATGGACACTTACCTGCCATTTGTGGGAGTTGTCCAGAAGCTGTGCTGTCCTTACCCAGCTCATCCAACTGTTGTTAATGAGTAAAACCAACGCATTCTTGCCATCTTCACTCCGCATAAGCAGGAAATACGCAGTTAGAATGCAACAAAAATGATGACAAAGCTCTTGGGGCTATGTGCCTCAAAATAGACCAACATATTACCTCTCATTTTGCTGAGTATGCAACAGTGGCTGCACTTTGGGATGCATTCAAAGATACTTATGACACTCTGTCCCTCACATCAGCCTATACTGAGTTCAAAGCTCTTATGGCTCTTTCCTTTCCTAAAAACAACCATTCCTTGCAGGTCTTCTCTAAGGCCAATGCCTATTTCATCCTCCTTGAGCAACTGGAATACCCAATTTCAGCTCGAATCCAAGCCACAATCTTTCTCACAAAAATGATTCTGCCTTCACCTCTACCATACCAACAGTTGACCACATCAAGTGCATGACAGTGGTGGCTTTGGAACAACATGTTTCCAAGCATAAGCCCTCTAATCACTTCCAAGTTCCCATGCATCATGCATACAAAACCGACCCTGTCAAGCGCAAGCAAGATGACTCCTGATTCTCTCAGCAGCAACAACAGACACAGCAGCCTGTTGCAGGACCATCGAACTCTGGTGGCTCCAAGCCATCGTGGAAGGAATGACAGGAAGGTAAGTGCTCTGTGGGAGCAACTCAAAACCAGCAAGAGAGATGAGCGCATCAGGTGGCTGAAAAAGCCGCTGTCTCATTCTCTTTTTCGACTTTGTTTGATGACCCCATTGTCATATCACCTGCCAACACTACTGCTCTACCTGCCTCTGCACTGTCATCACCCACCATCACATTCCTGTTGCTCCACAACATCATCTTTCCTGCCATCTGACCTCTTGCCCTGCTGCCACATGATCCTCACACCTGTTCATACATGCCTGGTGTGGCCTATTAAGAGCTCCTGGCGTTCCCCAACACTCAGCATGCCATTGTGCTCGCCAGCTCCATTGGTGTCCCTATGATCCCGGAGACCATTAAATGACTTGATCGAGTCGTCAAACGGCACTGCAATGCAAGCCCAGGGCTGAGTGGGCATGCCTGCTGCCCCCCACTGTTTTGAATGGACAGGCTGTTCGCACAAGACACGCCTGATATCACATTGCTGCGCACTCTCTCTGACCATCTCAAAGATGCAGCACATCTTCCCCTCACTGATACCACCCAGATCAGGTCACCCGACCTGGACAAGGTAAGGTTGGGGACTGATGACCAAGATCCTTATCTCGAGGTGTTTTTTCACTATGCAGCTAATGGCACAAGTGAGGCAATAGTCGATGGCACCTTCAACTACATGTCCAGAACCCCCAAGGACTTGATGTTTGACCTCTTTGGCAACATCATTGAGGACAAGGATCTGTATGCATATGGACTTTTTGGCTTGGATGACCCCATGGAATGGTTAGTCCCTTCCTTCCTGTGCCCTTCTTACACAGAGCTGATGAATTCTTACTTTACAGATCACATTGTACAGGTTGTATGATTCAATCAGTAGTTACACCCTCTGTTGTAGCTACATACCCAAATGGAAACAAACCTTTGGATGAATTCACTCAGTGTGATAACTGTAGCAAGGTCCCTGTAAATAGGAAAGGAAAGGACAAAGCCTATTCACATCACATGCCCCCATATGTATGGCTATTGGACTCAGGAGCCTTTTCACATTTCACAAGTGACATAAGATATTGAATAGTAAGTACTCAGTGGTTGGTGAACCAGCTATATCCTACCTATTGAATAGTAAGTACTGTATGTAGTTAGTACTAAGGTAGAGATAATTAATATAAGTGTACTCACCTCAGTGGTTGGTAAACCAGCGGAGGTGTAACTACTGTACGAGAATTCTAAGTATGCCATGCTTACCTAAGCATGGCTATATCTGTGTACCATATGTCTCCAACACTCCCCCACACCCACAAATGGTAGGAAGTTTCTATGTAAGATGGTAATTGGATAAAAGAATAAATAGAAATACAGTGGCTCAAAAAAGTGTTTCAATGTTGGGTCATTTTGAAGAGATTGGCCGGTTACAGGAGAACATTAAAGAATTACATAATATGCTTGCAGGATGGATGAAGATAGTTGCTCTCAGCATTCTAACACTAGTTTGGCCATGTGATTGGGTTGTCATGGGAGTGAGATACAGGCATTTCTAAATGACATGTCATTGGGACACTTATTTGACCCTGCAGTTGTTAATCATTATGTCATATGTAGCATAGGAATTTGACAGCTATTGATGGTTGCTATGCTACCAGGTTATGTAATTATGTAAGTGACATAATCCCAAGCATATACATACCTTGAGTCTCACTCCAATTGACCTTATCATACCATGAAAGCTATTTCCTCCTCTACTAGAGCCAATATCCTTCTTTTTTCTGAATCTGGCCTCTCTGCTTGTCAGATTGCATCCAAGACTGGTCTAGGGAAGTCCACTGTTGCCAGGGTCATCAAGGAGATCCTTCCAGAAAAAGAAAATATCAAGCTAGGATGTCCTTCCAAGCTTTCTTCTATTGACAGGAGAAGGATTATCTCTAGTATCACTACTGGAAAGGCTGAGACTGCTGTCCAAGCCACCCATATCATCAACTCAGCTCTTTCCTCTCCTATCTGTCCACAAACTTCTCAGCAATGCATTTCTAAAGGCTGTGATAAAGAAGAAGAAACCCCTTTTGTCTGCTAACCATAGGAAAAGGAGACTAGACTTTGCTTTAAAGCACAAGGATTGGACTGTGGAGGATTGGACAAGAGTTATTTGGTCAGATGGAAGGATGTATGTGTGGAAAAAGGGAGGGGAGCCCCTATAGGACAAGGAGATTCAGGGAACAGTGAAGTTTGGAGGGGGTTCCTTAATGGTTTGGGGATGCATGGGCTGGAATGAAGTAGGGATTCTTGCAGAGGTTGGGGAAGATGAATGCTGAGCAGTATATGTCCATTCTAGAGGACAATCTGCTTCCCAGCATGGAGAATTCTGGTATTCCTGAAGAGAACATTATCTTTCAACAACATAATGACCCTAAACACTCCTCCAAAAGGGCTCAAGACTGGTTCAAATCTCAAGGGATTAGGGTTCTTGACTGGCCAGCACAGTCACCAGACCTTAGTCCTATTGAACACCTCTGGCAACATCTCAA
>JBBPJJ010001127.1:0-11191 GCA_038088635.1 Veloboletus limbatus
CGGAGAGGACCCTCTTCCTACCAATCACCCCCGGTACCATGAGGCTTGCTACTCCTGCCATCGTCTCGGGCATAACCGCCCCGATTGTCAATACTACCAGTGCCCCATTTGTATGCGTTGGAGCCCCAGGCACCCACAATCACGTTGCCCCGAGCGGATGACTCGACGCCGTTCCCCTTCTCCTCCTATCCCCTTGTCTTCCTCCTCCTCTTCATCATCCCAGTGGTCTCGTCGCTCTCGGAACTCCCCCTTGCCTTTACCGACTCCTCCCCCTCTCTATCGGGGACCTTGCCGATCTCGCCCTCCACCATATCAGCGACAACGACCCGCTGCGCGACCTCGTTCTCTTTCCCCCATCCACAACGACATCATTCCCGACGAGGGGTACTACAACATGGACGATTCGGGTTACAATTCTCCTTTCTGATTTTCTTCATCTGGTGATTCAGTGGCTAGTGCGGGGGTAATGTTACGATTTCCCTCTTTCCTTTGATTCTTTCCTTGTTCCTTTCCTCGTTTCCCTACCATTTATTTAGTGTCACATGACACAGTGTATTACTCATTGTTCCACGATGTTCTTTCATATTCCACTGCGATTACCAATTGCGTCTTCTTTGCCATTGGTTCTCATGTATTACTCATCATTCCACGATGTTCTTTCATATTCCACCGCAATTACCAATCGCGTCTTCTTTGCCATTGGTTCTCAACTTCTTCCTGAACATTCCGCGAGGTTCCATAATATTCCATAGCTCGGGTATATAAACCCTCGCTCTCTTTCCCTGTTCTTTAGCTTAGACCTCCTTGCGATATACCTTGTATCCCTTGTGCAATCTACTTGCAACTTCACTCCTCGACCTGGTCCCATCGGACATCTCTTGCTAAGCTCCTGCCGATTCTCCAAGGCAGCCTCCTTGTCGACCTATGGAAAGAACCCTTAGGCGAGCCCTCCTTGTTCATCATCACTTTGTAACGATCCTTGTCCTTGAACCTTTGCAAAGCTACGTTTGTCCCTACCCGGGCCAACCGTAACACCGTTGTCCTTGTCCAGAGCACCCGACCACCGTCAACACTGATGGTGAGCGCGTGCAGATCACACTCACGGCCGCTGAGCTGGCGTCCCTCGACGCGAAACAGCTTGAATGGGATGAAAACGACGACAAGGCTCTTGGGGCTATACGCCTCAAGATCGACCAAAACATAACATCAACTTTTGCAGATTACCAGACCGCCAATCCCCTCTGGGACACGTTGAAAGATGCGTACGACACCCCCTCCCTTGCCTTCACTTATGTGGAGTTCAAGGCCCTCATGGGCTTGACTTTTCCGGAAAACAACCACCTCCCGCAGACCTTTTCGAAGGCTAATGCGCACTTCACGCTGCTCGAGCAACTCGAGTATCCTGTTTCCAACAAGATCAAGGCTATGATCTTCTTATCAAAGCTTCCATCATACGCTGACTTTGCCACCCAGCTCTTGAACGCTGGCACCGTCCGAGGTGACTCCGCCTCATCTGCATCCACCCCCTCCATCGACCGCATCGAGCGTATGACAGTGGCTGCTTGGGAACAACACGTTTCCAAGCATAAGCCCTCCACCCGCTCCAACCCTCCCGCGCCTCACGCATACAAGACCGGGCCCGTCAAGTGCAAGCAAGACAATCCCCACTTCTCCCAGCAACAACAACCAGTTGCTGGCCCTTCCGGCTCGAGCTCTGGCTCCAAGCCTTCGCGCAAGGAGCGCCGGGAGGGCAAGAGGTCTGAGGGCTCCCGACAGTCTTGCCGTGAGAGGCGAGCATACCAGGCGGCTGAAAAAGCCGCAACATCATCTTTTTCATTCGCGTCCCTCTTCGAGGCACCAGTCATCTTCCCCTTGCCATCCGACATCCTCCGATCGGCCGTCCAATACTCAGAGATGATAAGCCCATCCAGCTCAATGGCACTCTCCACCTCCTCTCTCCCGCCGCCGCCTCAGAATTACCACAGGCACTCCAACATGCTCGGCACGACCCACTACAGGCCGCCGGCATTGCCCGAGACGAAGAAAGCCGCCTCCTTGGCGCGCTCCCTTGAGGTCCCCGCGACCTCCTCTACTCTCCGACACCTCGATGAGGTGGTCTCTCGCAAGCACCCTTGTGGCGCAGACGCAGAACCCTCCAGTTCTTCCTGCCCACCTTCGGGTCTCACTCCGGTCGATGTCCCCCTCATTGACCTCACCCATTCCCTCGCCGAAAGGCTCAAGGATGACATGCGGGTCCCACTCGCTCCCACCACTCGCGTCGATGACGACGACACGGTGAGCATGGGAGAACTCGACGACATCCATGATGAGTACCTCGAGAGATTCTTCTCCGAGGCCACAGATGTCTATGAAGAGTTGGTGGACGTGGATGTGGGTGGTGCCGTCCTAGATGCACAGGGCAACGTCATGGAAGAGGAGGACCCATATGCCTACAGACTCCTCGACTCCGATGACCCAATGGAATGGCAAGTACCTTCCTTCCTCTGTCCTTCTTACACACGAGATGACGAGCAAGCTTTCCATACAGAAATTATACGTAGAAACGCTCGGACGTTAGTAGTTACATCTACAGTAGCTACGTTTCCCAACAATGAAAATTCGTTGGATGAATGTGCTCAGTGTGACAATTGTATGAATGACAAGAAGGGTAAAGGGAAAGCTCCCTCCCATGAGACGCCTTGTAATACTTGGCTTCTTGACTCAGGGGCTTCTGCCCACTGCACATGCGATTATGACAACTTCATGGAGTACAAGCCATACTCTACACCTACGTCCTCCCAGACAGCAAATGGGAGTGCACCCATACTTGGCACCGATACTGTCCTTGTACGGTACAACCAACGACTTGTGCAATTATTGCCAGTCATTTACATGCCCAGTTGCACCATGAAGCTTATTTCCATGGGCACCCTCCTGCACAACAAGTGTATCCGAATTCAACAGGATGAGGATGCAATCCACTTTCATGACACCTGTTCTAACACGAACTTCCTATCTTTTCATACCCACCCAGGTGACACCATGTATTGGATATCTGCCCCACCTGTTCACAACGCGCAGACTCTCACTCTGGTTGTAGTCGACTATGACCTCCTGCACTGGCAACTTGGGCATGCTTCGAAAGAAGTACTCCGCGCTGCAAAGCGTCACATGTCCGATTGCCCGGACATCCCTATCCCAGATCAACTCGACTTATATCGCGGTTGTCAATTGGGTAAGCAGCCCAACTGACCTTTCCCTCATAGCGAGATGCCGGCTACCGCTCCCTTTGAGTTGATCCATTGCGATCTGAAATCGTTTGAGACTCTCAGTTACACAAAGAAGCGCTACGCTGCCGTGTTTTATGATGACTATATGTCCTCGGGCTGGGTTTCTTGTCTCGCGACCAAGGATCAGGCCCTTTGGGTCACTAAACAGTTCTTCACTTATGTGCGAACACAATTCAACACCAACATTAAGCATTGGCGCTCTGATGCAGGGAGAGAATTCACTTCCAAAGCATTCACTGAATTCCTTCGGGATAACAGTGTTCACATTCACCAGTCCACTCCTTATGCTCACCAACAGAATGGACGTGCAGAGCGCTTTATATGCACACTGGTGGACAAGGCTCAGGCAATGCGCCTTGATGCCTGCTTGCCCCCTTCCTTCTGGCAATTTGCCCTCGAGCATGTGGCTCATGTTTACAACCACACTCCTAACGCTTGCCTCCAGTGGAAGACCCCCTACGAGCTGCTCCACAGGCGCAAGCCTGCTATCTCTCATATTCAAGTTTTCGGATTTGGTGCCTACGTGCACATTCCCGATGAAACCCGAAAAGGCAAACTTGCCCCTAAATCCAAGATGATGACATACCTCGGTGTAGCTTCCGGCTCTGACCAGAACTACCTATTCATACGGAGTAACACTGCTCCCTTTACTGCCGCACATGCCGTCTTCAACGAGCAATACTTCCCAAACTGTGAACGCTTGAGACCTTCCGGTCCGATATCTCACCGTTTGCCTCCACATCGGCATGGGGATAACCCAGATGATGATTCCGTTTCCATCCTCTCTGATGACAATGATGTGGACACCCCTCGCTCTCGTCCTCAACCGATTGCACCTGCATCTCCTTCTGGTGATGAGCATCTGCCTCTTGTGGAGCCTGCGCCAGTTACTCCTCCTCGTGCACCTCGTCCTCCTCTGGCTGTGCCTCCCGCTCCTCGCCGCAGTGAGCGTCAACGCCGCCTGCCTATTAGGCCGGGCAATATTTATGGCGAACAACGCCACCCTCTGCAACAACTCAAAGAGATTGAGTGTGACACACGCTGGCGTGAAATTGTCCAGCCGGGCCCCTC
Source organism: Veloboletus limbatus (assembly GCA_038088635.1). Taxonomy (NCBI): domain Eukaryota; kingdom Fungi; phylum Basidiomycota; class Agaricomycetes; order Boletales; family Boletaceae; genus Veloboletus; species Veloboletus limbatus. The sequence goes on from JBBPJJ010001127.1 coordinate 4,362, forward strand.
CGCCACTCCTGACCCCTCTGTCGATGCTCCGGGTGAACCCTCTGTGGAGTCCAATGACACTGACTCCGAGGAACTCGTTCAACGCTTGGTTTGGGCAGTGTCATATCCCGAACTCCACAACCAAACTCCATCGCTCTGCAACCAAACTCCGTCGCTCCACAATGCGGTTCCGTCATTTCGTCCTCTTCCAAACTCCCAAGGTGCTCCACAACCCTGTTCCGTTCCGCTCATTATGACGCTTCATACCACATGACCTCTTGACTCTGATTGATGGCCTTTGACTTATGACATTCGTTTCGTTTCACATCCATCAGACTTGGACATTGTTTGCGATCGTTCACAACCATCTTTGATACCTGTCCATTATTTGATTCTATGATAGCTGTTCACTCATCTGACTTCCATTTCGTTCTCCGTTCCGTTCCGTCCCGCTCCGCAATTAGGTATATAAACCCGTCGATAGTCGCTAGAGTACCTCAGTTCGAATATCGACTTAAGTTCAACTCCTCTTCCCTTCTCTGATCTTTGTCTGAGCTCCTTCGCTCGCATCTGACCTCCACTCAACTTCGCTGTTATTCAGTGTTAAGTCTTTCTGCTCCAATTCTGCAAATACCAGGACGAGAGTCTGACAAGGGCGCAGCGCTCTGTTCAAGTCACTGAAGCCGAAGTCCCGACAAGTCGTGCTACCCCAGAGTTGTAACCGGAGTAGCCGGAGTTGATTTAACCTGACTTTAACAGGCAGGGGGAGATGAGCTGGCCCAATTTTTACTTGGATGCACCATCCCCATGGACGATTACCACCACGTTTCAGTAAATTATCGCGAATGGTCATACCGCGATATCCTTAAGCTGCCAGCAGATGAACAATCCCTCTGGCGTAAGGCTTGTAAGACCGAGCTCCAAATGCTCAAAGACCAAAAGGTCTACCAAATCGTTGATCGCCCCACTCACTACAAGGTGATTAAAAACCGATGGGTCTTCGATGTCAAACCTGATGGCTGTAAACGTGCCAGATTGGTCGCCAAAGGATTCTCCCAAGTGGAGGGCATCAATTTCGATCAGATTTTTTCCCCGGTAGTACGATTCGAAACCGTCCGATGCATGCTCGCGCTCGCCGCACTTGAGTCATGGTATATTACCGGACTAGACGTACAATCCGCCTATCTCTATGGCGAACTGGAAGAGGAACTCTACATGGAGTTTCCTAAGGGTTTCCTGCCCCCTCATCTCAAAGGCAAGGTCCTATGACTTCTGGGTGCAATCTATGGCTTGAAACAAGCTGGACTCGTCTGGTGGAAAACACTGGACAAGTCTATGAAGGAGCTAGGCTTCACCCGCTTGCACTGCGATGCTGGACTATTTGTCTATCGAGTTGGCAAAACATTTGTGGGAATGTCGTGATCTCGGAGAACCACATGAATTCCTCCGAATGGCAATCAAGCGAGATGGCCGGAAAATATTCCTGGACCAACAAGAATACCTCGCTAAAATTCTTGAACGCTATGGCATGGCAAACGCTAGGCCTGCCTATACACCGCTCCCTCCCGGTTACTACCTGGAGAAGAACGATGCCCCTATCAACCCTGCATTGTGGACACACTTCCAGCAGGTTATTGGCTCGTTACTTTACCTAATGATCGGCACTTGACCCGATATCGCGCACGCGGTTAACACCCTCGCCTGTGCATCTGCGAATCTGTCACAAGCCCATCTCAATAAGGCCCTGCATATTTGCCGGTACCTTGTTGGCACACGAAGTTACGCGCTCGTGTATGATGGCTCCCTGGATAAGGGACTTTACGCCTGCCCTGACTCCGATTGGGGTCAAGATCATCTCACTCGCCATTCCCAAACCAGGTACTACATGAAATTGGCGAATTGTGTGTTTTTGTGGAATTCACACTTACAAAAACCACTGCCCTGTCATCCACTGAGGCGGAATATATGGCTTTGAGTGACTGCACTCGCCAAGCTGTCTGGATCCGCCAGATGATGAAGGAACTTGGTTTCAACCTTGGTCCAATTCCCATCCATGGCGACAATCAGGGGTCGCTATTTATCGCACAAAACCCCATCACAGAAAAACGGTCAAAGCACATCCAGATTAGGTATCATTTCATGCGAGACGCAGTAATGAATACAAAGGATGTTGAGCTATTGTATATCCCTGGGACTGACAACCCGGCGGATATGTTCACCAAGAACCTCGTTCACGTCACGTTCAAGAAATTCTTGGCCTCGTTTTCTTCAAAAGCGTTTAAACTCACTACGTTCTCTTCTTTCAGTGCTTACTCTACTATGTACACCAAGCAAGGGGGAGTGTTGAAAATGTATCGTACTTTACCTTACCACACCATACACTTAGTAATAAGCTTAGTAAGGCAGCTACCTGTACACTATATAAGCAGGAGCTGAGTACGAATAATATTAGCTGACTTACAATCACTCTTGACTCTCAACCGTCACCATCTCTCTCAGGTATGTAAGATCTGTCTGCATTGCTCTTTCCAGCTCCCTGCAAAGGGAGCATGCCATTGCAACAAGCGCTTTATAGAGCGCATGAAGAGGAGACCCATAGTCAAGGTGGCTAGTGGCTGGGATAGCCAAGTGGTAATCGGTGATGCAGTGGAGGAGTATCTGAGCATATGTGTCATCTGGCATATCGGTACGGAGACAGTGAGACACTGGGGGAAGAAGAACCGATAAAATCAGTGGGTGAGAACTAATGGGTCAAGTAGCGAAATAGTCAGGTGTATCTAGTGCAGGTCTCGCCACCCGCCAGGCATTGTCGGGACTCTCTCCCCACCCTGCTTTTGCGGTTACCAAGTCTAAGTCGTTTTGTTCTTCCGAATCTTCATGAAGTTGGAGGCGGATTTGTTCTGGGGCAGTGACGAAGGAAGGCGATGATGAGGAAGTGTTGTCGATCAGTTCTGGAATAGGGGAGACAGAATGAACAGCATAGGTCATGCCCATGGTGAATGAAGAAGAGGAGAAGACAGAAGGAAATTAGAAGGTGTGATGAAAAGGACAGTAATCGTATCGACAAAAGTAAGCGTGTTGTAGTGAATGGGAACTCAGGACTTTGTAATGAAAGCGAAATGTGAAATGTGAGAGTTTTTCTTTGGGGACGAAATCAAACATAAAATGGAACAGAAAGGAGAGGATGGGGATTTTCAAAGTTTGTGACGTTTTTTATAGTCGACTAGAAGTGCTGCAGAGTGTTTCAAGTTCTGCTCGGGAACCCACGAGTCTTCTTCGGCTGTATATCCTTTCCAACGGATTAGGAAAGAGCGGTGTGCTGTGGAACCACGATGACATCAGATCTCTTCAATTTCACATTCTTCTTCTTCTTCTATTAGATCTGGTGGCGGCTGTGGGAAGTTCTGTCCATAAGTGTCATTTTCTTGGTAAGGAGACAGGAGAGAGGCGTGGAATACGGGGTGAATTTTCCATGTCCTAGGAAGACGTAGTTGATATGTGATTGGCGAAAGGACTTTTGTGATGGTGAACGGCCCTTCTCATTTTGCAGCAAACTTGGGGTTGGCTACGAGATGCTTTAGATTTCTTGCTTCTAGCCATACTTGTTCACCAAGTTTGAACAGGGTAAACCATTGCTTAGATCTAGCTGCCATGGTTTGCCTAGCGAGTTCATGAGCTGCGAGGGCTTCATTTCGTGCAGCCATGAGAGTTGATAACTGTTGATTGACTGCCGGAAGATTTGATGATAGGAAAACTGAAGGTAGGGCTTGGGGTTCGAAGCCCATCATGAGAAAGAACAGCGACTTTCCTGTAACCAAATGGGGATGATGGTTGTGCACAAATTCAGCCATTGCAATGTGATTGGCCCACATTGTAGGTTCGTTCCCACAGAATATCTGTAAATACGTTTCTATTTCCTGGTTCACATGTTCTGTTTCGCTGTCAGTCTGAGGATGGTAGGCAGTGGAGATAGCAAGTTCATAACCAAGAAGCCTCCCCAATTCCTTAGCGAAAGAAGAGGCGAATTGGGGGCCTCGATCGGAGATAATTTTCTCATAGAGGCCAAACCGAGTGAAGACATGGGTAAAGAACAGGGAGGCAATGTCTTCGGCCGTGACGGTGGCAGTAGTGGGGCAGAGAATTACCCCCTTCGTAAGGCCATGGTCGACCACGACCAAGAGTGTGTCAAAGCCAGCGGAGGACGGAAGACCAGTGATGAGATTGCAAGAAACCTGCTGGAAAGGATGGGTGGAAGTGGAAGGGATGGGGATGAGGGAAGGATTGCTGGAGTGCGTATTGGACTTATTACATTGACAAACAGCACAGCCAGCAATGTAACGGCGGATAAACTGAGCCAAACCAGTCCACCAGTAGTGCGCAGCGACCAGCTGGCGAGTTTTCAGGTAGCCTGGATGTCCTGCTGTTTCGTGATCGTGGCACCCAGACACAATGGAACACCAGAGAGTGTCGTTGCAGGGGATATACAAGCGGCCTTGGTAATAAAGTTTCCCATTCGTGTAAGACCAATCGGAGGGGATGTGGTCAGCCAAGGAGCTGGGGAGAGGTCTGGGGTGGAGCCAGTCAAGGACAACTGGGTCAGAAGCGGAGGCTGTGCAAATTTGATGGTCAAGAACGGTGTCAATGAAGTTCATGAATAAGGAAGCTGGGAGGAGAGTGACATCAGCATTGTCAGAAGAAGTGTCATCAGGAGTATGATCCTGGCATTGAGAGAGAGCATCACGACGAGTGAGCAGTCTCCCGGGGACGTGGTCGATGCGAAGATCGAAGTCTTGAAGATCCAACAACCAGCGAGCCTGCCGACGATTAAGTAACTGAGCTTGGCGAAAGTAAGTGAGGTTTTTATGGTCGGTAAAGACCTGGACAGGAGTGGGAGAACCAATGAGGTAGTGGCACCAAGCACATAGGGCGTGAAGGATTGCAAGAAGCTCATGGTCATGAATGTGGTAATTACGTTCAGCGGGCGCAAAAGATTGGGAGAGGTAAGAACAGGGGTGCCAGTCCCCATTGGCATCTGATTGCAAAAGAATACCGCTGGTTGCCCATTTGGAAGCGTCAGTAGCAATGGCAAAAGGTTTAGCCACGTCAGGAAGTTGGAGAACCAGTTTCATCATGAATGCTGTTTTGAGTTTGTCGATCAGATCCGTGATGAGTGGCAATGGATACGCATCACGGATGGTGTGGTCATTTAGGTAATGGTAGTCTTGACATGGACGGAGTTTGCCATCCTTCTTTTTGACGAAGAAGAAGGGCGAGGCTTGTGGAGAGTTTGAGGGGCGTATTTTACCAGATTTAATATGTTCATCGATGAAGTCGTCGGCTGCATTAGTTTCATCAGTAGACAGCGGATAGAGTTTACTGGTTTTAGGGGTAAAGGAATCTTTCAGGTTGATTGCATGATTATATGGCCAAACTGGTGGTAGTGTTCCGGCCGCGACCTCAGAAAATACTTGTTGGTATTCTTGATATGCTGTTGGGAGAGTTACCTTTGGTTTGTTGACTAGATTATGTATCGCTAGATCTGTTGACGTAGTGTAAGCTTTTACCATAGCTGAAGATACACATCGTGGGGTTAGGTAACGTTTATCGCTTTTGATAACATGATTGATACAATAGGATGTTACCGCTTTCTTGGTAAAATCCTCAGGTTGGAGGAAGTTTATATTGTTGGTTTCGAGGTAATCGTAAAGTCGTTTATCGAATTCATGGGTTATTGAGGCATGACGTACTGGGTGAGGCTCGGTTTTGTAATATCCGGGGGCTTGTTGGCTTTTCTGAGTATGCTTCCTAATCTCGGAGGCAAGGTCATTTGATCAATCAGTTTTGGGTTTGAGACGTAGGTGATTTCTTGTCCAATCTATGACAGGATTTTCTTGTTGGAGCCATGGGAATCCTAGGATGATGCGGTCATTCCCGCATTCCATAACATGGAAAAGAGCCTTGGTGGTAACGTGTCCTATTGTAATGTAAAGATTGGCAGTGAAATGGATTGTTCCTTTGGCATTCAGGGAGCCATCAACATTCTTGATGGGGATCGGGGTTGGTAGTCTGGTACAGGGGATCTGATTCTTTCGAACGAATCGCCAATCGAGGCAATTGATATGTGCCCCAGAGCAGTAGTGGCGACGGTTTTCTTGGTACTCGTGGGGATGGATAACGCGACAGTTATGAATACTGATTTCTTGGATTTAGATTGTACAGGCAAGTACTTATTGTGAGAAGGAGAGGCTGATGTCGTTACAGACTCTCCTTTTAAAAAGACTGGATCTTGTTGACGAGGATCTTGTCATCTTCGTCGTCACATTCCATCAAGTCCGGGATTTCTCCCGTCTCTTCTTTGTCAGTTCTTTTCACGCCTACATCAACATCTTCTTGGTTCTTTTCTCTCCAAACGGCTTTGATATTGACGAAGTGAGTCTTGCATTTATTGGCTGAGTGACCATGAAGACGACATTTGAAGCAGAGTCCTTGTTCTTGAGATTCTTTGGGGGATTCCGGTGTGAGCTTGGATGGTCTGGTGACTGTAGCCACGTCAACTTCTATGGCATTTGGGTCCTGTTACGTGTGGGCTTGGGTAAGCTCGCACGTAGCCCTAGTGAGGTCTAGGACAAGGGGAGCCTTGGCCGATGCCGTCGATGGTGTACGTGAAGACGTAGGCTGCACACGTATAGTGCCAGCCAAAGGAATCGTATACCGGGTCGAGCATGGAATCAGCAAAGGAGGCTAGGATTGCAGAGGGTACAAGACTAGGAGTAGATCTAGGGTCTAGGATCTAGGATCCAGGGGAAGTCCAGGGACTAGGAGTAAACCCAGGGAGATCAAGAATAGAGAAC
>JBBPJJ010001129.1:0-11168 GCA_038088635.1 Veloboletus limbatus
CTTCTTGGTTGACACGTTCAGTTTCTCCATCAGTCTGTGGGTGATAGGCAGTGGATAGGGCGAGGGAATAGTTGAGAAGGCGGCCCAGTTCCTTTGCGAAGGCAGAGGCAAATTGGGGGCCGCGATCCGAAATGATTTTGTCGTAAAGACCGAAGCGGGTGTAGATGTGGAGGAAGAAAAAGTGTGCAACTCCTTCAGCAGTGACCGTTTTGACCGTAGGACAGAGAATCACCCCCTTCGTAAGGCCGTGGTCGACCACGACCAAGAGAGAATCGAAGCCGGCGGAGGAGGGGAGGTTGGTGATGAGGTCGCAGGAAATCTGCTGAAAGGGGCGTGTGCAAGAAGACCGAATAGGGGTGAGGGGGGGAAGAGTGGGATGGGTATTGGACTTGGCCTGCTGACAAACAGCACAGCCATCGACGTATTGCTGCACAAAGTGCGCGAGGCCGGGCCACCAGAATTTGGCAGAAACCAGTTGGCGCATTTTAAGATAGCTGGGGTGACCAGCGGACTCGTGATCATGGCAACGGTGGAGGATGGAGCGACGGAGATCCCCGTCTGGTGGAATGTAGACGCGGCCTTGGTAAGTGAGGACGCCGTCGGCATATTGCCAATCGGAGAGTCGGGAGCGGAAGGCGGGAGGAATGGTGCCATTCAAGGCCTGTAGGGCTTGGAGGACGAAGGGATCTGAAGAGGAGTGAGAGGTGATATGGTGGTGGAGGGTAGCGTCAATGAGATTGATGAAGAGGGAAGGGGGGAGCAGGACGACGCCCGTGTTGTCAGTGGACTGGGGGAGGTGATCCGGGCGACGGGAGAGAGCATCGGGGGCGGCAAGACGAGAACCAGGGACATGGATGATGTGGAGGTCGAAGTCGGCAAGGTCAAGAAGCCAGCGGGCTTGACGACGATTGAGGTTCTGGGCTTGCCGGAAGTACGTGAGATTCTTGTGGTCGGTGAAGACCTGGACGGGGTGGGGGGATCCATGGAGGTAGTGACGCCATTCCTTCAGGGCGCGGATGACGGCAAGAAGTTCCCTGTCGTGGATGTCATAGTTGCGCTCTGCAGGCGCAAATGATTGGGACAAGTAGGAACAGGGGTGCCAGTCACCATTGACATCCGTTTGGAGAAGAACCACACCGGATGCATATTGGGAGGCATCCGTGGCGATAGCAAAAGGGGAGGAAAAGTCGGGAAGATGAAGGACGGGCTTGGCAAGGAATAAGGATTTGAGTTCCCCAAAGGCGTGTTGGCAGGTAGGGGTCCAGTCCCAAGGGGTGGTCTTTTTAGTGAGGTCGAGGAGGGGGTGGGCGACGGTGGAATAGTCGGGAATGAATTTACGATAGAAATTCGCAAAGCTAAGGAAAGAGCGGACATCGCGAAGGGAAGAGGGGATTGGCCAGGATGTGATTCCTTCCAATTTGACAGGGTCCATGGCAAGTTGTCCGGGTTTGACAATCATGCCAAGGGGTCGTATACCGGGTCGAGCGCGGAATCAGCAAAGGAGACTAGGATTGCAGGAGGTGATCTAGGACTAGGTTACAAGGGAAGATCCAGGGAGATCAAGAATAGAGAACATGGTACGTGCTACTAGGGTTTATATAGTGTAGGGTAAGGGGCACGGACCATGTCAAGAAAGGAAAGAGAGAACAGCACCAGTCAAGGGCTGTGTGGAATGAGGACAGCACCGGTCATGGGCTGTGCGAAGGAAGGTCATAGAATATGAGGGAAATGGAGAGAAGAGACTAAGAAAGGAAAGCACAGGAAGTAGGCTGTGCGAGAAGAGAAGCCGAGGCTATGCGCATGAGAGCATAGGGCTAAGGGTATTCTATGAAAGGGAAGGAAGATCAAAGAAGGAAAGGGGAAAGGAGGCGGACTCAATAGTGAGTCAGAGACAGGGGCGATGACTCATGTTGAGTGAGTCAATGGGAGCCAGGAAGGCAAGGGCGATATATGAGGGCTCGGGTTAGGCCGAGGAAATGCACGAGGAGGGAACGAGGCGTGCATGAGGCGGAGATCAAGAGACGGGGATCTAGGGATGACCGTGAGGTCCAAGGGAACAGGGAAGGACCACGGGTATGGTCCGGACATGAGGACAAGGAGAGGACCGAGGATAAGGTCCGGAGTGGGGATAAGGATGACTCGGGTAAGTACGAGGGGAACTCGTGGTGTGAGGCTGTGAAAGGAAGCCGCAGCAAGGCGGTGCTGGAATGGAAGCCGCAGCAAGGCGATGCTAAAGGGAAGCTTCAAGGTGAGCATGTGATGATCATGAGGCGTGCTTAAGGAACGAGTCGGAATGAACGGAGGAAGGCTGTACTCAGCGGGTACAGCACGAGGAGCGCGAGGAGGATCCAAAGGAGTATGCCGAGGGCGACGTTGTAGACCGAAGTTAGGGGTTCCCGTAAAAGGAGTAAGAATAGGGGAAATCGTAACATTACCCCCCTACTAAGGGTCGAATCACCAATGAGGACAACATACAAGGATGGAAATGGAGGAACTCCAAGCGAGGGATGGAGTTGGAGAGATGGCTAAGGATCTGGCGGAGATGCCAGGACAGAGATCTCGGGTAGATTATTGTCATTTCGGACCACGGTCGAAGACAAGACCGGATAATGGGAGCTTCTTGCCGTTGCAATGTGGCACCCAGAAGACGGTTCAAGGGACTAGGACAAGGATAGTTTTACATCATCTCGGATGCACGGAAGGACAGGGAAAGGGGGTAGTTTTACATCATCTCGGATGCTCGGAGGGAACAAGGAACAAGTTACCATAACTAGGCAACCGGCATGAGGAGTATCGCCGATATCGGGCGATCAGGGACTAGGGTTATCACCGGGTTTCGGGTGACCAAGGACTAGGGACAGGTTACCCGAATGAGGCAACCGGCACTGGGAATATCGCCAATATCGGGCGACCAAGGACTTGGGTAGTTTTAGCGTCATTTCGGACGTAACTAGGACATGGGAATAATCTTTTGTTAAAACAAGAGATTGAATCTAGGGCATGGAAAACCTGGTAGTTTATCATCATTTCGGACGTAACCAGGGTCGATAAGTCGGGGATTTTGGCATGGATTATTAGTTCTCAGGTGAACTAATAACTGGGATAGTTTTATGTCATTTTCGGACATCAGGTCTGGGATCGAGGACATGTTTTGGGGAATTCTGGGGTTGAAAGACCGGATTTGGGGTCGAAGGTTGCGCTTCGACTGAGTCGACGGTTGGGCGACAACGGATAGTTTAACGTCATTGCGGACGTATGCGGGGATCTAGAAATCGGGAGCAAGGACATACGGAGAAAAGCGAGGAAGCAAAGGTTTAGCGAGACAAAGAACGAGACAAGGGAATCTAAGGGACAAGAGGACAAAGATAGTTTAACGTCATTGCGGACGTATCTAACAAATCAGGGGTTCTGGTCATGGGATTATTAGTTCACATGTGAACTAATAACTGGGATAGTTTAACGTCATTGCGGACATATCTAGGGAACTAAGGAAAACAAGAAGGTCAGATGGCGGGAAAGGTGAACCCGTAGGTTACCGTGGAAGAACCATTGACTGAAACAAGGAGGGAGATCTTTAGAGGAAGGCGAAGGAAAAAGGAAAAGAAGGGAATTACCCCCCGAACAAGGGGCAAATCACCCGATGAAGCTAAAAGGAAAGAAATAAGAAGAAAAGAGAACGAAAGAAAAGGATTAGAAGGAAGGAGAAGAAGAGCACACAAGAATGGGTAGCTCGTCGTCGTCTTCGAGAAGGGAGGGAACACAACCATCGTTGACGGTAGTGAGGGAAGGGATGCAGAGATCGTCCAGATCAAGGTTATCGGGGATGTAGGTGCCTTCTGGAAGGACAATGGTGTTAGGGGAAGAGGGGATGCCGATGACATCGCAGCCAGCAGCGAGGAATGAGAAGACGGTATCAGGGGACATAGGAGCAGGAGCGGAGCGTGCGGCTTGCTTGGCACGTTTCTTTTGTAACTTCTTTTTCTGGTTGTGGGTAAGAGTAGCCGTGGCAGAAGCCGCAACGGGGACATCTGGAAGGGTGGCAGCGATTTCAGTGATAGATGCTGTCAGGCCAGACATAGAGGGAAACTCGGGGGATGGAGGCGGACACCCTGCCGTTTCAACGTGGCACCCGGGTGTCGGAGGAATCTCCGAAGGAGTTAAGGACCGGGAAAACGGGCCAGGGACTTTGGCCAGTTCAACGGGACAGGGAGAAGGTCGGCGATGGATTACTAGGGTTGCCGGAGCTTCAAGGACAGGGACTGGGACTGGGAGAACTGGGGTTGGAGGACGAGAGGGACTTGGTGAGGGATTCGAGGACACTGAAGATTCAGAAGGTTCCTCGGGGACTGGAGACAAGTGACCTGGGGGAGCTGGGGAGACTGGACGGAAAAATCCGGGACTCGGGAGATCGAGGAAGAATTGAATATCCTCTGCAGAGAACGGATCTTCGGGGAAGACCTGGAGGGCATCGTCATCTGCGGGGGAATCACTGGAAAGGACGTCGAAGCGGTTAGTGGGGAGAGAAGTTGGAATTGGCGTGGGAGTCAACACTGGTGAACCACTCGTGTTGGAGTGACGAATGGAATGACAGCCGATCTTTCCACAAATGTGGCAACCGCTTTTGACAGGATGGGAACGGGATGGTCGAGCCGGCTTAGGACGAGGTCGGGGAGCGGCAGAGGAGGAGGCGGAATGCCGATTGGAGTGGCATCCGGGTGCACCACAAACGTGGCAACCATAGGGGCAGAGACGCGGTGGGACATGCCGAGTCATGTGCTTGTTGGAATGGCATCCAACGAGGAAACAGACGCGACAACCTCTGCTGGGGTGGCGGGAAGGAGAGAAACGAGGGGATGCATTGTACCCTGCCGTTTCGCGGTGGCGCCAGGGTACTGAAGGTGGGGAAGGGGAGGAATGTTTGTCGGAATGACATCCAACCTTTGAGCAAACATGACATCCTCGGGGTGAGGAGCCGGGATGGGTGGCGGAGACTGAGACCGAGGGAAGCGAGGTCACGGGTTGAGGTCGGGAGGAAAGGTTGATCCTTGTGACCTGGGGATGATGTTTAACGTCATCGCTGACGGCCTTGTACTTGGTGGCAGTTGGTACCGCCGAAGGTCAGGGAAACGGAGACTTGGACTGGGAAACGCCCTGCCGTTTCTTGGTGGCACCCGGGCGAGCAGTCGAGGTCAACGGCTTTGGCTTGGATATGTCCTGCGTCGATAGACCAGGACCGGAGGACTTGGATTTCGGGGGCGAGGATAGTTTAACATCTTTTCGGACTACCTTAATTGTGTTTACCTGCGCCGAAGGGCCAGGTTGGGGCGTGGGGGACTTGGAAACACGGCAGCGAGCACATGTTGTTTTTACTATGTCAACTTCCATGGCGTCAGGGCCATACTCAGAGGGCGAGGGAGGACTTGGTTCGGAAAGGGTCATCGGATCTGAGGAAAGATAGTTTTCCGTCGTATCGAGGACGTTAGTCGCGGGGGAAGGACGAGGAATACTCGGGTGATGAGTGGCTTTAATATCCAGAGCGCGCTCATAAGCGGCCTGGAGTGTGGAGGCTTTCTCACACCATTTGGTGATGGTGCTCGGTACGGGGTCCATGGACATGATTCTCATCATTAGTGAGGCAGGGATTCCGGTGGCGTAGTATCCGATGAGGACATTCTCGTCAGAGATCTGTGCTTGGATAGTGTATTTCTGGAAGTTAGTGGTATACTTAGTGAGAGCCACTAGGAGGGATCCGGACTTGGGGACGGGGACGGTAGCGGTGGAGAGCCAGTTGATGGCTTCTTGAACTGGATGGTTGGTGGCAAAGGTGGTCTCGAAGTCTTGGCGGAACTGCGACCAAGATGAGCGTTTTACCTTTTGTGTGATGGCATTCTGGTATAGAGATGCCCACGAGGCGGCGGATCCTTTCATCATGAATGAGAGAGCGAAGGCGACCCTCTTCAAGTCGGTGTCGTAGACTTCCTGATTTGCTACGAGGTAGAATCTGACCTCGTTGATCCAGTTTTGGGCCTTCTTGGCGGACCCGTCGAAGGTGCTTGGGGTTTTGAGGTTTAGTTCCTCAGGTATGTTGATTGGCGGAGTTATGACTGGAGGGGTCGGCGGGGTCGATGGCTGGAACGGTGGTGGAGGCGGTGGGAGCGCGGCGGTTAACTCCTGAAAGGAGTATGCTGGGGAATCTACTGGTGTTCTTGACCTAGGAGTTCTTCGGGAGTAGGGTGGTAGTGGTGCTCTTCGTGTGGTAGGAGTCATACGAGGAGTTGGTTGTTCGGACGATGAGGGTTCCGTGGTTGGTGACAGTGGGGAGAGTGGTGCGCTTGTTGGAGAGGTGGAAGACACCGTCGGCGAGGCAGAGGGAGATACTGGGGACGTTGGTGGTGGCGGTTCCCGAGGGGGTGCAACTGGCGAGTCGTCAAAGAGTGAGCCAAAGATTCGGCTAGCGGAGGAGACAGCGGCGAGGAGAGCATCCTCAGAGCGCTGAGGGGAAGGTGCTCGGCGACGAGGAGGCATGGTGAGCTAGACGGGGATGGGGACGGGGAGCGAGGAGTGAATGATACGGCTCACGATAGAAGTGGCCGTGCAGAAGTTATTCTTGATCTTTTGTTACGTGTGTACTTGGGTAAGCACGCACGTAGCCCTGGTGAGGTCTAGGACGAGGGAGTCCTTGGCCGATGCCGTCGAGGGTGTACGCGAAGATGTAGGCTGCACACGGATAGTGCCAGCCAAGGGGTCGTATACCGGGTCGAGCACGGAATCAGCAAAGGGGAGCTAGGATTGCAAGGGCGAGTCTAGGACTAGGATACAGGGGAAGATCCAGGGAACTAGGAGTAAACCCAGGGGTAGGTCCAGGGAGATCAAGAATAGAGAACATGGTACATGCTACTAGGGTTTATATAGCGTAGGGTAAGGGGCACGGACCATGTCAAGAAAGGAAGAAAGAGAACAGCGCCAGTCAAGGGCTGTGTGGAATGAGGACAGCACCGGTCATGGGCTGTGCGAAGGAAAGTCATAGAATGCAAAGGAAATGGCGAGAAGAGTCTAAAGAAGGAAAGCACAGGAAGTAGGCTGTGCGAGAAGAGAAGCTGAGGCTATGCGTGAGAGCATAGGGCTAAGGGTATTCTATGAAAGAAAGGAGAGATCAAAGAAGTATTGAGAAAGGAAGGCGGACTCAATAGTGAGTCAGAGACAGGGGCGATGACTCATGTTGAGTGAGTCAATGGGAGCCGGGAAGGCAAGGGCGATATATGAGGGCTCGGGTTAGGCCGAGGAAATGCACAAGGAGGGAACGAGGCGTGCATGAGGCGGAGATCAAGAGACGGGGATCTAGGGATGACCGTGAGGTCCAAGGGAACAGGGAAGGACCACGGGTATGGTCCGGACATGAGGACAAGGAGAGGACCGAGGATAAGGTCCGGAGTGGGGATAAGGATGACTCGGGTAAGCACGAGGGGAACTCGTGGTGTGAGGCTGTGAAAGGAAGCCGCAGCAAGGCGGTGCTGGAATGGAAGCCGCAGCAAGGCGATGCTAAAGGGAAGCTTCAAGGTGAGCATGTGATGATCACGAGGCGTGCTTAAGGAACGAGTCGGAATGAACGGAGGAAGGCTGTACTCAGCGGGTACAGCACGAGGAGCGCGAGGAGGATCCAAAGGAGTATGCCGAGGGCGACGTTGTAGACCGAAGTTAGGGGTTCCCGTAAAAGGAGTAAGAATAGGGGAAATCGTAACAATACCCCCATCTGACGTCAAACTTGGTGAAGACCTTGGCACCTTTGAGTTTGTCGACGAGGTCTGAAACAAGAGGGAGGGGGTAAGCATCACGAACGGTATGCTCATTGAGATACCGGTAGTCTTGGCAGGGACGTAATCCGCCATCCTTCTTTTTGACGAAGAAGAAAGGGGATGCTTGGGGGGAGTTTGACGGTGGTATCTTCCCAGCTTTGAGGTTCTCATCTAAAAAGGACTCCGTTGCCTTTTGTTCATCGGGAGTAAGGGGATAGATTTTGCCAATCTTTGGCACGAAGGAGTCGGTGAGGTTGATCTCGTGATCGTATGGTCGAGATGGGGGAAGATGGTCGGTAGCTTCCTTCGAGAAGATGGAAGCGAAGTTTTTGTAAGCTGAGGGTAAATGTACTTTGGGTTTCTCAGCTGCCATGGCCAACTCGGTAGCAGTCGTGAGTTTGGCAATATGGGGGTCTCCTTTGGGAATGAGTTTACTTCCCACGCGAAGAATGCGATGGATGATGCGATTGTCGTTGGCCCGAACGAGATATTGTTGTTCAGACTCGTAATCCAAGTAGTCGTACAATCGTGCTTCATGTACTGAATCGACATGGATGTGGTTAGGAGGGGGTTCTTCTCGTGGTTGGTATAGCTGGTATTTCGCGGATTCTAGGCGGACGTCATCATTGTGAAGAGCGACGAGTTCCTTCGATTGGTCGGTTCGTTCGTCCATGGAGAGAGTTTGCTTGACCCAATTGATTTTGGGGTTGATGGCCTTGAGCCAGGAGAGACCGAGGATTACATTTTGATGGCCGCAGTTCATGACGTAGAATAAAACCTTGTGTGCGATCCCATTGATATGGGAAAACAAGGTAGTGGTGAACCGTACTCCTCCCTTGAAGGTTGGTTCCTGGTTGAGGTTGGTGACATGGATAGGGGAAGAGAGACGTGTGGTGGGAAGACGATGTTTCTTGACAAAATCCCAGTCAATGCAGCAGACGTCTGCACCGCTGTCGACGAGGGCTTTGGTTTCGATGGTTTGCAATGTGCAGGAAGGGACGATGAGTTCAAGGGGAATAATCATTGATTCCTTCGTAGTCGTAGATACGAGTACAGGGGCACATTGTAGAGGAGAGGGAGTTGGTCGCGTCGGTCGAGACTCCCTGGTTAAAAATCCTTCCTCGGCATGGGAAACCCGACCTTCTTTACCGTCAGCGTTGTTTCATCGTCATCTAACTCTATGAGACTTGCTGTGGTCTCCTGGGTTCGTTGGATACGAGGTCGGAGGGTAGTCGGGGAAACTTTGGGGAAGGTCCGGCACGTATCTGCACCGTGACCAGTCTTTCGGCAACGAAAGCATTGCTTCTCCATGATGCAACGTTTTCGTTCCTCAGGGGTGAGTTTGGGTGGGAATTGGACAGCGTCAACGTCCATAGCATTAGGATCTCTAGCCGGGGTGGTCTGTTGTGGGGTGGAAAAGGGGCGGAAGATGGAGGAGTGGGAGTGAATCTTGGCGAGATCCTGCGCTCGTTCCCATTGAGTTTGGAAGTAGACAGCTTTCTCGTACCATAGGGCTATTGTGGTTGGTACGGTGTCCATGGACATGATGCGTCGCATGAGGGTGGGAGGGAGACCTGCGGCGAAGTAACTGATAAGGACTCTTTCGTCCTTAATTCCGGAGAGAACTACGTCGTTGCGGAACTCTGTGACGAAGAGGTTGAGCTTCCCTCCCCATGTTTCTCATTTTCCTTTTGGGGAGGAAACTCGTCGAGTAGAGAGGCGGTTAATGGCGTTGTTCTGAGTGTCGACGTGTTCAAATGCGACTTTGAATTCTTTGATGAAATCGGGGAAAGTCCCGAATGAGGTGGCGGCTAAGGCTTTTTGTCGGAAGGTAGCAGCCCAAGTAGCTGCAGTTCCTTCTTTCATGTGGGAAAGGGCGAAGGCGACCTTTTTGCTATGGGTGTCGTAGATGTCCTCATTGACCATGAGGTAGGTGCGAATAAAGTCAAGCCAGGGGATGGCTTTCTCATATGAGCCATTGAAGGATTCCGGGGTACCGAGGCGAAGTTCAACTGGTTTCGAGGAAGTCATGGTAGTTGGTTGGACAGGTGGTAGTACAAAAGTGGGTTGTCGTGCAACGGGGGTTGGGGATGGAGGGGTCTGGGTACAAGGGATATGAAGAGCACTAGAGAAGTGATGCGATAACTCAGTAGCGTCCTGCGTGGATTCCGCAGACAGGATGGGGAGGTCTTCTTTGTCTTCGAAGAGGGCTAGCTGTTGTTGGCTAGGTGACGGTGAGGGCTCTGTGTTCGAGGATTCGGGTTGTTCCTGATAGGCAATGGTCAGGCTGAAAAGCCTCGCAGGGATTCTGGGGCGGGGAGCAATGGTGGAGATCTACCCGATGGTAGTCGTTGAATAGAGCTTAGACCTTTTGTTATGGTTGACCCGGGCAGGGGCGAACGTAGCCTTGCAAAGATAAAGCTGCGAACAAGAGACGAGAACTCGCCTAAGTGTCGTGCACGAAGGTCGACAAAGAGCTGTCTTGAAAGATCGACAGGAGCCTAGCGAGGAGTGTCCACACAGATGGTTGGAACACGATGAGGAAAGCAAGCTCTGCAACTTAAGCAGATGTATTGCGCAAGAGATACTAGGTATATCGCAAGGAGGTCTAAGCTAAGGAGTATGGATGGGAGACAAGGGTTTATATACCCGAGTCATAGAATATGGTGGAACTCCTTGGAATGTCTATGAGTAAGCAAAGAAGGTCATGGAATGTCAAAGAAGGAAACGTGAGCCAATGGCAAAAGAAGAGCAAAAGGTAAAGGCCAATGGCAAAAGAAGAGCGCTTGGTAAGCGCAATGGAAATCGATGGAATCCTATGGAAGGATTGGTAATACAGCTGTGTCATGTGACACTAAATAAAGGTGCAAGAAAGACGAGAGAAATAAAGGGGAAGGGAAATTGTAACAAATAGCAGTATATTGCAGATTTGCGTTTGCAGCGAGGGTGAGGTACATTGCAGCATGGTCATTGTTG
Organism: Veloboletus limbatus; assembly: GCA_038088635.1. NCBI lineage: Eukaryota > Fungi > Basidiomycota > Agaricomycetes > Boletales > Boletaceae > Veloboletus > Veloboletus limbatus. Next base: position 10,770 of record JBBPJJ010001129.1, read on the forward strand.
GTTTCGAAACAGTTGATTATTGCAGCCATATGGTTGGGGGAAAGGGTATGAAGATCGAGCGAGAGAAGTTTGGTTGTTGCATCAGACTTGCGAGTGTCAGTAGATGGCGGCGGCAGCGGTAGTGGAAGTCGACGGGACATTGAAAAAGCGGCTGGAAAGTGTGACAGGATGTTATTGCTGTCATCTAACCGTGAATTAAGAGTCCCAAGCTGGTCTGTTACCCGACTAACTGCTTCAGGGAGAGCCTGAGTACGGCGCTTCGTTGAAGAGCGGGCAGATATAATTGAAGACGGGACATGAGCTGACACCATAGAAGCAGTGTCATTGTCGTCATTGGCTTTGCGCTTTGCACCACGAATGGAAACGCTCGAAGAGGGATTGATAGAACTGGTCAATGAG